>WYDF02039769.1:0-12492 GCA_009867245.2 Adranes taylori | reverse complement strand
GTAATTTCTTATAATTTGTAAATTCTTATAATTTCCTTTTTATACGCAAAGTGTATCCAAATTTGCATATATTAAGATGTTAAATATCTATTTATTCGTTGTATACTGCATTTGGTATACTGCATTGTACCAACTGTGTGTAATAAGTTTGGACGAATTAGCACCTTACAAATTGAGATTAACTATTCAAGTGTTTATATCTAACCAATGAAGCAAAGGACTGTAACAATCAAAGGTCGCCTCGTATAATACTTCTAATGGATTCTTTTTCTGAGAAGTGTCAAACCACCCTAAAATTGGCCAAAGTTGTTACTACAGTAATCTTCATTGAAAGTGAACTTTAATAATCAAAGCTCAACACCTTAACCAACATCCATAGTCCATCTCCAGTATTAGAGTTCGTACTAACAACTAAACTAAGTTGTATTTACTGTTTGCAGTAAGACAGATTTTTAATCAGGTAGGTGCTAATTTCGAAAATTGTAAATAATAAAGAAATTATAAGAATTAGTCTAAAAATTGAGGCAGGGTAGACACGTGTTTCTGGCATAGTGGTGTAGCCTTTATCAACATCCTCTCTTTCCAACTATAGGCGACATGTATCATTGCATAGAATTGCGAATCCTATACTTAACAAGTACGGTATATATGCCTCTGTAACCAAATTATTATAATTTCCTTTTTGAACGCAAAGTGTATTCAAATTTACATATATTAAGATGTTAAATATCTATTTATTTGCTGTATAGTTAGATGTGTAAAATGTTTAGCGGTTTATGCAGATTATTTGATAGATGAAATATGTTAGAAAAAGGCAGACGAATACGGACAGGTTTACCATAAATAAATTGAAACGTAAACTTTGTTTCTTGGTCCATAATAAGGGTAATTTAAAAAAAAATCATTTATTTTAAAATGTAAATCAATAAAATATAAAATCTAAATGAGATGTAAATCACCCAGTATTTGATTAAATCTTAAACAAATTCTTTTACACAGAAACATAGATTTATGCAACAAGCAGAGGGGGGAGAACGGTACGACGCTATTACCATTGTATGTATGAGACAAACAAATCTGATTCGATGTACACCAATCATGGTCGAAAGGAATTAGTAAAATATGGTGGGAGGTGATTAAGTGGAATACATTAGATGAACGCAATTTGTCATATGAAGGGGGAAAATAGCGAGAGTAATTAATCGTGCTCGCAGTCGAAATTTTGCTAGCCAAAAAGGTTTAAAATCTACATATGAGTCAGACGACCGTTATTTATTCAGTGTGGATAAACCAACGAGGATTATCAATGCATAGATTCTGCTTCATAAAAACTATAACTTTAATCAGTCGTAGAGATGCAAGGGAGTATTAAACTGAATCGTATTTTTTTCTGAATCGCATTTTAGTATACGGTGGTCGCAGTATACAGTAGCCGGTAATAAATTTAATATATATTTTCAGTACGAAGTCTTCAATTAAATTGAATTCAATCGGTAAGCAACAAGTTTAATTATTGAATTAAATTAAAATGAATTACTAAGGTAAGTATGCATAATTATAAAATAAGTTTGTGAGGAGAGGAACCACAGAAATGGTAAGTAAATAGTTTTACATTTATTTGAGAATAAATTTGATGATTCAAGAACGCCATTTTGATTAATTTCGCAGCACGTCATAATCGAGCATGAGCAAAATTTTATTTGATTAATTTTGCATGCCGTTATTAATTTAAATGAACGAATATTTATTGTAGGTGTATGTATGCATTTTTGAGAACAGTAACAATACATGTTGTTAAATTTAAACAACTTTCTTTTATTCTATTAGACTGAACTCAAAAAAGACAATTCGTCGTTGTTAGAGGTGCTCTGAGCTTGTTACATTTATGTTGATCTAGTTTAACTAAATCACTAAAGTTCTCGTAACACTACCAATGACAACGTCAGATGTCTTATTTATTCAGTGTGAATAAAACAATGGGGATGATAACTACACAGCTTCTGCTTCATAAACACTATAACTTTAATCAGTCGCAGAAACATTCAAGTGAATATTAAAATGAATAGCATTTTTTCTAAGTATTGAACGATACGATACCTGAAAGGTAAGATGGGATATTCAAAAGATTCCACTCTTACCAATATCACGTTGAGGAGTAACAGTCTCTCTTAAAAAACGTGAGAATATACTGGCATGCGATTGACATGGGTACAAACGGTTGCATATGTTATGTCAGGATTTTTATTATACTACCTTAAATTCTGAGATTATTAAAAATGGCGAATTATTTAAAATTCCTCCCCCACTTTCGAACATGTTTCAACCTGAATAACAAATGTAAATCAACAAGCAAAACTAATGTCACCTACCTTGCTTTTATGGATATGTTGATGCTGATACTCGGAATCGAATTCCGGTTCGGAGAAATAACTCGGATCCTCAAAGTGTCCCACGCCGCCGGCAATTCCAATTCCAGCCATTGGCAAACCACCACTCACGTCGGCCGACTCAAATAATCGTAGTACGCTACGATCGCGAATCTCGCGTAAATGTGATCTGAAATTGTTAAATTAAGTTTATTGTCTGGCTACTTCTAAACTACATCAAACTAGTCCGGATTACATTTTTTTAGTGAAACTATGTTTATTAGGAATACGTGATAATACAAATTTTAGTGTACTAATAATAATACGACTTTCATTGACATGCATTCTTACCCTACTTACATAAATTACTCGAAATTAACAAAAAATTTCAATTAAAATTAAAAATTGAAAACTGAATTAATCAACTTAAAACTAAAAAACTAACAAAAAGTTGAAAAACAAACCAAAACAAAATAAACAAAAAAATCAGATTTTTAACTTCCTTTTCCTAATCATTCTTTCCATTATTCCTATCCCATTTATTCTTCCTCCTAAACACTCTACAATATTACCAACCAACTCCTTTTCTTTCTCTGTCCATAGAATTCCCAAAAATTCCTTTACCCAATGCACCCATTTATCTTTATTTCTCCCACATATCCTACATACTCTCTCACTTTTCTTCTTCCAGTATCTCTTACACCTTCCCTCACTCCCACATCTGAAACGCGCTATCATTCATTTTCGCGCCATCATATTATACCGCCAAAAATAAGATGTTAAATAAAATCAGTTTCTTTAAACTTTTTAATACATACTTTTGCCAAAAGAAAAATATTAGTTATATTCATTTCCTTTAAATCTTGTAATATATATATATTAAGGGGCACATGTGTACAGCCTCCATCAATTAGTTTTGAACGTTGCGGGCAGGAAAGGTACGTTTACCGCAAGAAGAAGTATGTAGTCAGGAGAAATGTGAAGAAATAGATAGCTCAAGCTAGAGATAGCTAGCTTGAGCTATCTCTAGCTCTAGCTAGCTATCTCTAGCGAGAAAGCACATAAGAAAATACTTTTTAAATGGGCTTTAATACGCAAGAGTAGAATGGACAGAGTAGGTGGGATGGGACCAATAATTCTCGTTTATTTATGTGACTAGCGAGTTATAAGCGCATCTGTACATGTTAATTAATTATAGCCGTCAATCTTATTTCATAGAAACATCCGCGTGATGACCTCGAACATCCCCACATATGTGACACAGCTTTAGAGCAACGGAAGCATCCATGATATATAAAGGGAATTCTGCGCTTCCGTGACCATTGTTCATTTAGTAATTAAAGAATTAGCATAAGAACATGTAGTGTGTAGAGTTAAGTTCATATTATAATTGAATTATGCAGCCATCTTTAAATTGGGCGATAACTCAAATTAGTTAATTAAATGTTATAAATATTAATTAAAGAATAAACCATTATTGTTAATCTTGCATAATGAGTTTAATAAGTATTGTGTAATAAATAAGAAAGAATTTAATAATGTTGTAAGTAAGAAAATAAAATAAGTAAAACAAAATCAAAACATTTTTAATTTGTAAAATAAATTTTAAGCAAATAATAAAATTTTTTAAAAAGAAGGTCTACTAGCGTGGGACCTTAATTAACGATATAGTAATATTTCTCAACCCCTAATAATAATTTATTCACTTTATCTACGTCCTAACTTAACTTTTATTACTTTTAATTCGGGTTAAATTGGATGGACTCTTAACTGGACATGGAACTGAATAACCAGTTAGGGTTCATACCACTCCTTGTCACAATTTAAATATGACATACTTGGTGCAGGTGCCAGGTGACAAACTCGCACGACTGCCGAGGCACGACTACAGACTCTCACGACTGCCGACTCTCGTGGTTGCTGAGTCTAGCTGTCTCACAGACAGCGCATCTTCTATATTACTGTTGGATATAAATAAATCTCTAGAAATATTAATTTCGAGCACCACTGTTCTTCAACTGAAATGTTCTTCGTTCCACGATCCTCACTGGACTCGCTGAGGGCAGAGGCAGTTAAGTACGTAAGTAGTACAGTGGTTCTTGTGGGCAGCAAGCGCGTTGATTCTACACCGAATGTCTGGCTAGGCTGCTGCTATCGCGGAATATTGCTGTTGGATGTTTTCGGATCGTAAATAAAGAACTAGTACAAGACCCAAAATGGGTCTAAGGAACGCTAGATTGAGTGGGTACTTTAATTTGAAATTAGCTGAGAAGAAGTTGTTGCTGGCGGTTGGCTGGACCTTGGCATCTTTCAAAGTTAGATGTGGCCTGAGGGAAACGTCTGCTAGCGAACTTTTAGGAAGGTTGGCACTTCCGACCAATAGAAAACTTTCTATAATCCGTTGAGATTTCTAAAGATCAAAATGGCTTTATTTTGTTGACGAAAGCATAAGTGGTGGGTGCGCTACAACGGTGGTGAGTAGATTTATGCAACCAAAATCTTAGGGAGAAACACAAAAGGGTGAAAAGTTTAACGGCTTGTTAAAAAATATGGTGGGTATCGAAATAAACGTTCAAACTTATCTTGAAAATAATAATATTAAATATATTTCGCAAAAAAAAACTCCCGATGCGGAAATGCTCTATCTGTGCAGTAGACACCACACACACGCACACACACGCGCGCACACTTTTTTCAATGTTTCAAAAACTTCGTTCAGTTGTTCGTTGAAGGTATCTTTCACTGGTTGTTCAGCTTGATCAGCTTGGGGCGTAGCATTGAACCACCGATATATTTCTCATTCCACATCGGACTCTTGCTGTAATGATTCGCTCTGAACTCGGCTTCCAGTCCATAAGGCTTGATTTTGACTTCTTCGTAAGAAAAAGGCAAAAGGTAAGAACAACAAGAGTTGTATGTTGTTGTTAGCCGTCGTCGTTTCCCCGAATCCTTCCCATCTTGATTCACGTAATCCGAGAATATCTAGTTTGTAGTTTTTCATTTCATTCTCCACCTATGCTAGTTTCCATGCTTCCCATATGGTACTAGCGTTCCAAAAACCGATTCGCGTAGTCCGTTTCATAGCAAAGATCGTCATGGTTCAATCTATCTGGTTTGTTCTCACTTTAGTTTCGGTAATAGGTATTTTTAGGATGTGTAGGTTATTGGCCTACAGCACCCGAGCCTGTTGATGGGGCCTCCATCTTCTGGGCAACAGGCTGCCCTGGAAACTGCTTCAGCAAATGGCTCCGCCTATTTTTTGGGACGAGGAAGCTGACCTCATCCAGGTTACATCTTCCTCCCTCCTCCTATCTTAGCCGGGCTGGGAGTTCGACGTAGCGCCAAAGAAAATATTTCGAGTTTCTTTATTATCAATTTATCTTTCCTTTACTCGTGTCTTCTTCATAACCCCTTTTTGAATATCGCGGGGTTTATGAGTAATATTTTACTTATCTAATCCAATAACGTTTATCAATTTCAATTTGTTTTGATACAATTGACTTCGTCTATTGCTGTTTAGCATTAGGTGTCATCGAGTTCGTCTATTGTCGACTTCATCTATTGTCATTTAGCATTGAGTATCATAGGTATTGTTTATCTTTGTACCAGTCGCTTGGCTTTTCAAACGACAGCTGTCAAACGCGCAAACTATTTATGATAGACCACACAAATGACAGCGTGATGTCTCGTGGCGTTTTAGTACAGGTCTAGGAGTCTGGGAGGGTCGTCAGAATGCACTTTCGTCTAATACTGTACTTGATATTTAATATAGTATTAAATGTATGAAACACATTCTCTTATAAAGATATTCTCTTATAAATAAATAAATTACCTGAGATCTTCTAATTCATAAAACATATCTTTCGATGAATCGTGAATGTATATTTTAACTTGTGGTGAATCGAGATATTCCATTGTCAGTTGTTTAGGAAATGATCTAACAAATAATGCTTTTACTGTATCAATGGAAGTGATTTCGTTTGGTAGCAAAGCTCGTTTCGTTTCATTACGATATTGTAAAAATACCAAACCTACAAAATAAAAACAAAAATAATTTTTAATGCAAATGAAACGCTAATGTGCACATAAATCTGCACTCATTTGGCAAAACTAGGTAAATCGATTTATCATTAAAAAGAGGTAGCTCATACAATTACAGCAAAAATGGATTTTCTAGGCTATTTATGACAACTAAATGTAGGACACTAAAGAAAATGTATTTTCTTCGATGAAAATGTACATCAGAAAATAGTTTTTCGTTTGAACACAAAAATTATATATTTACTGAGACAAAAAAAGATTTTTTAAAATTAAACTCCTGGTGGAGTTTATGTTATTAAAACTAGTCACAATGGACTACCCATTAATTTATATCTGGTAATTTCTTAAAACTAGGGGTGAATGTTTTCTAGAGACAGTCCAGCGACGTCTCCTAGTTTTTCTGGAATATTCATTTCACTTGCGCACTCTGCCCTGCTTTTACACGTAACACAGTACACAAGATCAGTTGGTTTGGTTCTCTTTAATCTTCGGACGTGGAGATGGTTGTCCAGTAGCTGTAGAACTTCTGCGTTGATGTGAGGCTGTAATCTGGCTTCATATTTACTAGCATACCTTCTAATCTCTTCTTTGACTGTAGATATCTGAAGATCACGATGGAGATCAGAATTTCGAATATACCATGAGTTTCTACCAAGAAGCCAATAAAGTTGTCTGTATTTGAGTAAGCTCAGCTGTTTTCTTTTTGACGTGTACCTTCCATCGTAATTTAGCATCTAGGGTCATCCCAAGATATTTAGCAATTAGTTCATAAGCCAACATGGTACCATTTATTTCTAGTAGAAACAGTTTGGTTGCATGTTAGTTTGTAAAGTTGACATGAATTGATTTGAACTCATTCAGCTTAATATTCCATTTTTTAGTCCAGTCCATGACTGAATTAGTAGCTGTTTGAAGTTTTCTGGTAGAATCTTCATGATTTTGATCAACCGTTAGAACAGCAGTATCATCTGCAAAAGTAGCCACCGTTGTATCTACTAAGGTTGGTATATCACTAGTGAATAGCATATAGAGAATAGGACCAAGTACATTGCCTTGGGACACTCCTGCTCTTATTTCATTAAACTCGGAGTATTCATCCGCCTGTTTAATTCTAAATAATTTATCTGAATATAGGATGTTAATATTTGTACATATTGTTTAGGAAAAATTTTATTTCGTTTGTATACTCGACCTTCCTGCCAAATTGGTCGAAAGCTTAGGCAACATCAAGAAATACACTCGATGATATTATTAATTCTATGTAATTGATCAATCGTAGAATGTTTTTGTCTAAAACCAAACTGAAAGTCTGGGATAAAATTATTATTCACTATTAAGATCATAAGTCTTTTAAGTAGTAGTTTTTCAAAGAATTTTGAAACTATTAGTAGTAAAGATATGGGCTTGTAAAACCTCACATCACTTGGTGGTTTACCAGGAAACATAATCACTTCCGAAACTTTCCCGAATGAAGGGAGATATTTTAATCTAAAGGCAGCATTAAATAGTAAAACAATAGCTTTCCTAGGCAGCTGTTTCAGGATTTCACCAGTAATTAGATTAAATCCTCGTGCTTCGGGTTAAGATTTTTCTTAATCTCTTCAGCTAATTCTTTTGGGGTGACTGCTGGAATGTTTTTAGATTTCCGATTATTAGATGATGGCCAGTCTACATCTTCCTGCATGTCATTCGGAGTAAATATGTTTACCAGATGCCCTGAAAACATATCTGCTTTTTGTTTGTTGTCTCTAGCCCATGGACTCATATCACTGCTAATAGGTGGGATAGCTGTAATCGGTTTTTTAATCTTCCTGGTTGCTTTCCAGAGAGAGTAATTTGTGTATGCATCTGTTGTTAGATCTTGCAGATAAGTGTTTATTGACTCTTATTTCAGTTTTGAGATTTCTCTTCTCACTTTTTAAGTTTTGCTGTTTAGGGTAGTCTTATCAGAGGAATTCCTAGATTGTTGCCATCTTCTTCTAATTTTTCGTTTTTCTTTAACCAGATTTCTGATTTCCACAGGTTAATTTACTCCTTTGGTTAGGTGAGTAATTTCTTTGGTATTAACATAGGCAACTGTTTGAATAAGCCTGGTGAAAAGCTTCTTCTTCCACTTGCTTCTGTGTCACTTTTCTTAAATTTATATTCAAGTCGATGTTCTCTTGAAGATCAATATGAAAGCTTTCCCAATCGGTATTTTTATTGACAAGAACAGGACGTGCTGTTCTTTTAATTATCCTTTCACTCAGTGTCAAGATACCAACTGAATGATCAGAGTCAAGATCGAAGTTTTCTTCCACATCGATGAAGTTAGGGAAACTTTTACTGAGATGAAAAAGTCCAATATATTATTAGGATTAGTGGGCCAATATATGGGCTTACCAGTAGAATGAAAGTGGAAATTCCATTCCTGGATGGCTTTTCTTAATTTCCTGCCTTTAGTTGTAATTAGTCTAGATCCCCAGTCAACATGTTTGGAATTAAAATCACCACTAATGATAAATCTTTCTCCAGAATGACGCAGGAAGCACAAATAAACTTCTTTTAAAGATTAAATCTGGGAGGATAATAAATATCACCAACACTAAGTTTTTGTTTGGTAGAATTAATGCCAACTACAGTTAGTTGGACATTATCTCGTTGCAGATGACATTCTTCAAAATGATTAATTGAATCTCTAATAGTAACCGCAGTACTACCATTGGCTTGATTGCTGGGATGAGTAGTGTGATATAGTTTATAGCCTCTTAATTCAATATGAGATTGATTAGTCATGTGAGTCTCTGAGATAAGACACACATCTAAATGCTGAGTATATAAGAAGACTTCAAGGTCATGTTTTCTATTTAGAATGCCAATTACATTCCAAGTAGCTATTCTTAGGTCTTGTTGATCCATCGTTCTTTCTAGCTTTGGAACCATAGATACTGGATTCTAACTTCTAAAATCTTGTAGTGAAACTTTGAAGAGTGCTCCACATATTTTGCAAAATTTGATCAATAGATGGCGTAAACGGACCAACAGATGGTTTCGAGTTAAATAATTTTGGTTGATTATTAAATCTCTTACCTTTTGTGATGTTATCTCTTCTTTTCTGTAACTCTTTGGCAATTGCATAGCCTCTGTAGTTGCCATGATGCGCTTCAAAGCAATTGATGGACTTGACTGGAGTGTTGAAATCTTTATTACAATCTGTGGTCAAATGCTTACCTGCACACTTAACACATGAAGGCACTCTGTTACAGAATTTCTGACTATGCCCATGTCTTTGACACTTTTTGCATTGAGGAATAAGCTTGTTATTCCTAATAGCTTCTATCTCAACCTTCATATGGTTAATATGTTGGATATCATAAATTTTGTTGATATCCTCATTTCTATCGAAAGTGAGCATGAACAATGGAAGTTAAATGTACTCTTCCTTGGTGTTCTTTATTTTCTTTTTAAATTTCAGATCTAGCTCTAAAATCTTGAATTTTCTGACTGGTGGCATGCTTAACCTGTTTGAGTTGACGTTTGATTTGGTTGTAATCAATAATGCTACTCACGATAATTGGAGGCGGTTTGTTAACCTATGGAATTTTTGGAGTGACAGACTTACTTGGTTTGTCTGTACTTTTCTCTGGTGATTCTAAAGCTTTGTGCTTTTTATTGGATTTGGGCAGTAGATGGTCAGTCTCACGATGAACCAAAGCTTCTTCTTCATCAGAATTAGCAGAAATGTAATTCACGATACTTCTTTTCCTGCTCCGTACTGTTCCTCTATTTTGAGAGGAAGCACGCTTTGCTTCCTCTCACTTTGCAAGTAGGTGTTTTGCAATTTGAAGCTATTAATTTCACTAACAGCTTGAGCCAATTCTTGTTGTAAACTTTCAAATTCTCTTATTGGTATAGTCATGAATTGCTCATCCGGTATATGATTTACAATTCGTGGCGGATGAGACATCGACCTGGAACTGCAGATTCTCGATAATAATATATCCAGCAAGATCCAGCCGAATACGTTCACCGATGTCTTAAGAGAACTAAAATTTCTAGAAATCAATATGGCGACCACGTGTTTGTCGTCATTAACAAGTATAAATCTTCGAATATCTCCGCCATCTGCAGTCCGATTTTCCTTGAACAAAAATCTGTCCGTAGAATTTACTAAGCTCTTTCGTTAGCGCGCACTATTAGAATTTTTTGCTACCCCCCGTTTTTGGCACAAAAACCAAACAACGAGGAGCTATCACAAAGCGCGTTCGCACTGCAGCTATATATCGCTTGGAGTTCAAAAAAAAAAAAAACGCTTGGAGTTCCAAAAAAATTTTTCGGTGTATAGGAGACACTGAAATGGATGTTCTAATACAGCCATGGATTTTCTGTCACCAAATTTTGTTAGGTATTTTGGAAAGTAGCTTAAACATTCTGTTATTGTTAGCTGTTTGATATAAAAAAAAATCGTGAGGTATTTTCCGGAATAAATCACAGAATGTTTAAGAAAACTTCATTATTTTCGGTGTCCTACACACCGATTAAGGATTTTCTGAGGTAGTTTGTTTGACAGCTCAGAAAATGCTTTTGACTACAAATTTTAGCTATCAATCTAATTATCGAGTTATTCCCAATTAGTGTAGAAATTGAAAACAAATTATGCTTTGGATGTAAAAATGTTTACTTGTTTTCTTATTTACTTTACTAAGTGGAACTTACCTAACGGTCTTTCTAAAGTCTTGCTTGGTGTTCGTACTACGGGCAGAGAACTTCTTTGTTTACCACCACGTCGAAATCCAGTCGAACTTGTTTCCACTTCAGACATAATTCCCGGATCATCATCAAAAAGGTGAGCATTGCCTAAGAGCGGATAACCACGAGGCTGACCCTAAAACAAATGAAAATAATAAATATTTATGACTTTTTTATCATATCCCATTTACATTGGCATACATAAAACCATAATAACATAATCATGTAATTGGCACATATTTACAAAATAATTGATTAATTTGTGTTTAACAAAGTATTGTTAAGAAAGTGTCTTTTTAATTTGATAAAATGTATACCAAGAAATGTTCTAAAACAATAATATAATCACTTCTTATGAGTGAATTAATTCAATAAATTAATTTCGTAATATAATTTTAATACACTATAAACCACCAAATAAATTTAATTCGTAAAAAACTATCCCGCCAAAATTTATAAAAACAGGACACAAAACGTCCCCATATTGGCACGCTGTAGTTGCTTATAAAAAAGCCATTAATGCCAAGCAACTTCGGTTTCTTCGAGAAAATTTATGAGTTCGCTCTCGTTTAGTCAGCTATGTATTGTTTTACCTAGACTATTGATTATTTTATTTTTGGGCGTGCTTCTTTATTTTTAACCCAAACTTTCATTTGCTTTCGCTTATTCTTTTCTTGTGAATTTCGACGGATTTTTTTTTTGTAACATCCAACGGTCCTAACCGAATTCTCTTATTAGCTTTAAAAATCGTTATTCTTTTTGAGATGTTAGTCACGTAGACACCCCATCACATACATGATTCACAAAGCATGTATCACTACGCCAAAATTCGCATCGACTTCTGAAAATTAAGAAATATCTTAAGATGCAGCTAGTGAAGCATGTCATACTTATCAGCTAGCGGAACAGAAACAGTTGTTTCGAGGAATTGTCCAATGCATCCAAGTTAAAGATATTGAAGAAGACCTACAAGGTAAGGGAATTAAATTTAACTCAATTAAAAGGTTTGGGAATAACGAAAAAACTTTCCCTTTAGTACTGGTCAATACATAAAAATCAATTAATGGCAGTCGATTTAAAAGATGTGATGAACGTCAGGATAAGTTTATTTTCTTGTGACAGGCTACTAATAGCACGCAACATTACCGTTGCCAGAAGCTTGGGCACGTTCTTCAGTTTCGATCTACTGGAAACTATAAATGTTTTTTTTTGTTTTACGTAGGAAGTTTAGAAACCTTCAAAAGCCGAAGTATGCCTGTGCATCCAACAGTATGGGATTATTACCCTAACTAAAACTCCACTCCCTGTTGGGATTTTATACATTAGGAGGTTGGTGAATTTATTATATGAGGCTTTA
>WYDF02039758.1:0-12492 GCA_009867245.2 Adranes taylori | reverse complement strand
CTTCATTCGCGAGCAGAGGGCCTCGCAAAATGAATCTTGCCCACATAAATTTATGATCTTGCGCCGCCACTGTTCCCCGATATTTCACAAGACAACTATCGATGGAATTAACATTCGAAAAGACAGTAAAATGTCTAATGTAAAATTTATATTCTTGTTACTTGCATTCCCAAATAAAAAAGAAATCATAATGGTCTAACAGAATCAACTAATAAGATAAGAAAGCAGATAAAATTGATATCTTAATATTTCAAGATTCATTAAGGGAGATTTTCACATAAATGAAATATATTAAAATTCATTGAATCGGCAAGCCACTTGATTCAAATCTTTAAATGCTACAAAGAACATTAAACTCTCAGTTAGAAAACTATGGAAATACGTGGAATAATATTGTAAATGCAACTGATTAATATCCTTTCCTAGATTACAGGTAACATTACGTTTACATAAAATAAATTGTAAAATAATATATAAGAAATATAGTAAAAACAAAGAAAAATATTAAATACTAAGAAAGAAATACTTTCACATTAGAATACATTAACATTTATAATATTGTCAATACAGACGTCTAATAATCGTACCAGGTCCCAGTTAATGTTTTCAAGCTCTTTAACTATGGATGCTAAGATTCCATTTAAACATTCTAATTCCTTTCTCCAATAATTAAAAAACAAAACAAATTTAAACAAGTCCATAACGTCGATAAACCAAATACCATTTCTCTTTTTTAAATAATTCATCGATCCACGTCTGCACCCTGTTCCAAAATTGTATGAAAACCATGTAACTAAATTTTAAATCTTTACAAACCATCATTACAAATACTGCATTTGCCATAACCCCCTTTAACGACTTTAGCTCCATTTAATTCTATTTAACCCTATAACACCATTTAACGACGGTCTTCGGCTGCTGGTTACTAAGTATGTTTAGGCTAGATACTGGTTCAAAAAATGATACCTGGACCGGTCACGTGACGCCGTTCTACTTTTGGCCAACTCAAGTGACTCATTCCAGCATTCTATATTTTACAAATGAATTTAAAGACATATGCTGACGTTCTTATATGAAGTGAATGTACGAACTAATTCAATGCCAATATCTTGAACTTTCATCGACCCTTTAATTGGGCACGGTTTTATGTTGTATATATTTGTACATTGAATTATTTTTTAGGCACATTCGATATTCAATATAAGATTCGATATCTTAGCTTTGCATTGTAAAAATACCAGGCACAAACTGCATACTAAATACATTTAAGTGATGTTTATTTTATAAGTGAAACTGCCTGTTTAATTACTTCATTTTTAAACCCTACATTAAATTCATATATTTTACTAAAACGAGGATATCACACTGCGGTTGCGACAGCTAATTAGAAATTAATTACGAGACACGAATTCCGCGAATAATATGTAAAAATAAAAATCAAAAATAAAAAGGAAAAGAAAAAAAAAAGAAGAACATGGGTGCAATAATAAAAAAATAAGATCCATTAATAGTTCAAAACGGTAATTCAGGTGGCGTTCTAGCATCTGCAGTTTCGATGCAGAAAATAGTTGGTATCATAGTATTCGACATTCGAGGAGCATTTTAGAGATTAGGCCAGAAGATGCTAAATTGGAAGAGCCAACAAGAGATTTCGAAAAGCCAAAAAGAGATCCGTCGAGAGATTTCAAGAAGCCAAGCAGAGATCAATGTGGTATAGAAATTTATGAGCATTAAAAAAGTTAGTAAATGCTGTTTTATTGTACGATAGTATCTTAAAGGAAGAGAGTAAGAAATCATTATCGAATTTTATTTTAAAATGTAGATTATCAAAGCATGCGAAGTTATGAATGAAAGAGAATATGTCGCTAATTTAGAATTAGTAACTGATTTAAAGTCGTATTTCTTACCTAGGGAAAGTGTGTGAATTGATGACTAAACTACAAAATTTGAAGCAAGAGGTTTTCAGTTTTCATGAGTTTGGTAGCACTATTAAAGCACTGTTAAGTAAATTTGCTATATCTCAGTTAGATAAGAGGGAAACGCAAAAATACAGTTAACCAGAGTGTAGCAATAAATTCTTTTATCTCGGGATTAAATAGTGAGGATTTTAAATTGATTGTAAATGTATGTCTATCCGAGAAGCGATATGAACAGCGGTAAACAAAAATGGGACTGTTAAGAATGAGCTAACGCATGAGAAAATTTATTTTCTTTAAAAATTATGAGAACAGTAATTGTAATGATTATAGCAACAATTAAAATAGAAATAGTTTTACTTCAAATAAAAAATTTTATTTTCATATTAATGGCAATATGGATTGTGCAAATAACAGCATGAAACGGAAGAATGTGTATTATGGTAATAATTTTAAACTTAGAACCATATAGTACTTTAAAATGTTTCAATTATTAAAATGAAATCAATTTCTTGTAATTCTAGACGTTAGTAAATATTGGTTTCGTTTAGATACTAACTGTCACAGTGTCTAGCATACTAAATCACATAACTATGTAAATATTGATAGTACGATCCGGTTATATTTAGTAAAGGAACACATATTTTTAGTAGTATTTTCTGAATTCAGGTTTTTTGAGGTTTATTCAATGCAGGTCGGGAACAAAAAAGGTTTCAGATGTTCTTTTGAACACCAGGCAGAGTCTGAAGTTGTAAGACTACAATTTGTGTACAATATACTTTTCCAACACAAGATTTAAATAAACATTTTTGTTGTTGCTAGGGATTCATTAATTTATAATCGTAGTATCCAATTCATTTTGTTCATCTGAATATATTGTGCTAGTATAATTTTTGTCCACTATTTTACTATATTTAATAAAGTTATATATTAGTAGATTAGTTACTTACTGCCTGTTCTATAGTCCCATAGCCAGGTTCAAATTTTACAGATTAAGAATAGCATATTGTAAAACTATTCTTCCAGTATATTTAAGATAGAGTGGCGGTCGCTTCCATACATTTTTGTGATCGTTATTGCAATTTAACTATAAAACATTTCTAGCGGTACTGTTTTCTCAACTGTGAGTAAAAGTGCAATGGAATTTACTAAAAAAAATGTCAAGCCCGGTTCCAACAATTTTCTGATTGCGTCTGAAAATACCTAATCACTAAATTTGCTCCATCACTTACTTCTATAATAGATACGCGAATAAATCACGTAAATTGAATGTGTACACAGAAAAAAATTAAAAATCTCAACATTATAGGTTTTTCTAATAATTAATCTTTTAGCTTCTACTACGTATATGTAATAGTACCATCTATTTCTCTGTCCATATTTATATTTCTTTTTCTAAGTGTATCCACTTTGAGCATTCCACATGTAAAAAAAAGGAATACAGAAAGAACGAACGCGAAAGATAGAAACTTTGACCCTTTTCCTATAATCCAGCCAAGCTGGAGTATTGCCTTGCTCTGGCTCGATGTTGTGTGCTATTCGGAAAATATATTTAAAAGTGCAACACGACGACATCTGAGTATCTTTCCCTCTACAAACCCGACAAGGAAATTTATATTTTGCTGGAAAAATTTAATAAACATTGGCTTATTTAGCTTGTAAAGGAAAATTAAGAAAAAATAAACTAACAGGAAATGGTCTTTTGCCTTAAAACGTTTTCAGCAGAATGAATTATTTTTATTGTCAATTAAAGAAATATTTACCAATCTAAACAGTTGTTTCACACTATTTATATTTGTTGCATACTAATAAATTTGGATAGCAGATAAGGTAATGAAGGATCTGTCATTTCATAATGTAGATGACCTTGGGGATTTTCAGAAATATTCTGAACTATTTCTTAAGTTATAGTAATCGAAGGAATCAATGTATGACTTTAAAATCGAACAAGTTATATAAATGACATATAATAAATTTTTAAAAGCACATAATGTTTATTATTTTATAGTTGTCAAACAAAAAGATTACCTATTAATTACGACAAACTATTAAACTTTTCGACATTTACCGCATGATTACAAGTATATTTTTTTAGGCTAATTGGTTGTTACCCTAAATAACTATTGATGTGTTGAGATTATTATTTAGCCGGTTATAAGGTACGTTGGTTAAGTGTAAATTAATCAACTATTGGTTAATGGTACATTAAGTTGTTCATAAGGTGCACTATCGCCTCGTTGATTGTTGGTATTGGCGTTGTCGAGTAACTAAAACCAGCCTGATCTGGAATTATACACTCTAGAGAACGGAGATGAGAAGAAAATATTGTACAACGAGTAACGCCTCGCTGACATCGGCGTTACTGTTGTCGAGTGACTAAAACTAACCCTACTTAACTTACTTTAGACTCTACACTCTAACTGTATAGAAAATTGGTTGGTGGTGGGGTAGAAAGAGAAACAAAGCTATTCAATATATAGCAAATATTAAAACAGTATGTGGTATATATAATTACTTACCGATGGCTGTCTCTCGGTCTGTTGATCCCTCCTATAGATGTTGCTTGCTGGTTGTTATAGATAACGCCTGTCATTACATATCATTAACATCCCGTATGGTCTCAACAGCAGCGACAACGAACATCAAGTACATACCAGCAGTCTACATTGTGACATGATTCTTCACAATACCGATATGGTACGGCAATGATTCATAGCGCGTTGGAAGGGTTACTTCCTATCAGCGAGTCGTACATGCATGATATACAGTGCAAAACGTTCTTTACTTCCAGTATTTACAAGCGATTACAACGCGTATATAACGGGCAAGCTATTGGAGTTTGCGTACAACAGATTGTACGATCTGAGAGCGTTCAGTTTCCTACGTTCAGTGATGGATGTCAACACAGCTGACAACGCGCTTAACTTATGTGCCTTAAAAGGGCTCATAAGAAAGGCGTAATCTTATTGATTTTATTATAAAAATTCGTGGAACTGATCGCCACCCTATCTTTCATATACTGGAAGTCCTAGGTTTAGTTATAACTTACATAAAATAAAAGTTGAATTTTTAATATTTACTGTCAACTTTAAGTCGTCTATTAAATTCAATTAGCATGATAGTGTTTAGGGTAAAATAAACAACAGTAGGCTAAACTATAAATCGCCTGTCCATGAATACCCCGGTCCCCATATTTTTATACGGCGCGGATAGCTTAGCTGTCAAAATTTGCCGCGGCCTACGGCAGCTCTTGATTCATATTTTCTACGTATTGCCTTCATCGCGGACAACTGCGCTTTCCGATGTGGCATTGCCTACGACCCCTCTTGACTCTCTTTTCGGCTAATTTCTAAAAGAGCATGCTTTGGTCTTGTTTTTGACTTCATTTCTGCCCATGACCGCTTTTGAGTCACTTTTTCTTCGTGTCTGCTTTGCGTAAAACTGTGGTCCCAGGGTCTTACACTTGCACCCAAAGTTTAGTTTTTTTAAACTTCATACGAAGCGAGATATTTAATGTAGGACAATAGCCGGTCTCAAGTAAACGATGGAAAAGTTTACAAAACAAAAAACACCCTGTATATATGTGAGTTTGTAATTTTAGACAAAATATTTCAAAAAAAATTTAACGAGCTTATGGTGGCCTATAGAATAAAGATTAATCTAACGACATATCTTTTATTGTTCCTGAAATATATCAAAAAGTTTGTTAAATTTTAAATGTGGCAACGTCATGCTCTATACCACTTGCAGGAATTGCACTACTTTCATTCGACGCATAATACAATATACCCTATGCGGGCGAAATTTCAATCTTCTAATTTGAAAACTGAATTTCTCAATAAAATAACCATTTTGAACCCCTTCCAAAATTATGATGTGCACCCGCCACTGATAACAACATTTAGTCACTTTAGGCAAAAGCAGTTTATATGTCTAATGGAACGTAACATACTTATTCCTTTAACTTCGCATATATGAGCTATTATGCACGTCTAACATGTATACATGTAAAATTGTAATTTATTAAGGGTCATTCTTTGAAACGCTAAGAGTCAGACTCATCATATATGGTATCATTTTAAATATAATTAAAAGGGCAACTGAAAGGTAAAAAAACATACAGGGTGTTACAAATATAAAAAAAAAAATTATTGTTCAAAATTGGTCAAGTATATTCAGTTGGTCACACAGACAAGAAATTGGGACCCCTTAGGCATACCCACGCTCCACAACATTCACTTTTCCAAGTTTCATAGGAACCTATATATTTAGGGTAGTACACTATGATGCGATACATTTAAATTCACTTAATCGCTTAAGTATTAAAATTAAAGGAACTTTGGAGACAAGAAATTTAATTAAAATACTTCGTTAAGTTTCTGAGAAAATCGACCGCATACTTTGCAAAACAAAAATCACATGTGATTTTAGAAAAAAATGTTTCAAATAAAATCGAAAGGCCTTTATATAGCCTATACAATACAGTTTATTCAAATTTCCTATCTTTTATCGTTCCTGAGATATTTCAAAAAGTTTGTTAAGCTTCAAAGGTGGCAACACCGGTTCCTATGCAACTTGGCAACATGGGACTTTACAGCAAAAGGTACTATATTTGTGCAAAATTTCAATCCCCTGTTTTGAATACGAAATTTCTGAACAAAAAAAAACGCCTCCTGTCCGCCATATTGGATTTATAAAGAAATGAAAAAAACTGTTCTGAGGGCTCATACCTCTCTACCAAATGTCATCAGATCGGTACATACATACATAAATACATACGCGCCTCAACCGAAAAATCGAGATTTGTTTTAATATTTTGAGCAGGAAAGTTTTTTTAGAAAAACTTTTTTTATGAAAAAATGATGCTAATGATCCCCGTTTGAATTGCCTATTAACGAATTGCAGTAATTTCAGATGAAATAGAAAAAATTCTCAAAACATGAATCCTATATCTTTCATATACCTATAGATATTACATACCTATATGGTATATGAAAGATAAAAATGTCCAAGCAGTTTCGATTCAAGATACATCATGTCGGGTATAATTTTGAAAAACATTACTTGGGCTTCAAAATTTGTGAAAGCATACCCGATGTTAATTGATATAGTTGAAAATAGGTTTTATTGCTGAAAAAATTTGGATTAGTAGATTCTAGAAATGAAAACCTACTAATGTTATGTACTTTCCGAAGTTTAAATTTTTCGGATTTCAGAGGAACCAAGATATGTAAGATAGTGCCATTTGTTCTGTAGCTCAAATTATTCCAATCGTTAATCATCAGTTTCTTCTTTAACTTGATCAAGCACTCTAGAATATAACGATTTTTCAATAAGAAACTTTTACAATGATTAGATTTTCTTTAAAATATTATTCAAGTTTATATATTACATTCCATATTACATTATAGGTTTTCTCAAAGTTGGTTTAGATCATGATGCACGAAGCAATTGGGGTCTGGTTGACCAAATTGCCGCACTCGACTGGATCCGTCAAAATATTGCAGCTTTTGGTGGTGATCCGAACTCGGTGACGATGTTCGGACATGGTACAGGCGCAGCTTGTATTAGCCTCTTAATGACATCACCGATGGTTTCAAAAGAAGGGCAACAACGTAAGTTATTTGCTAATTGATATTGATAATTCTACGTAATTAATTATAATATTTTTTATGTAGCCTTATTCCATAGGGCGATATTAATGGGAGGAACCGCGTTATCTGACTGGGCATTAGCAGCGAATCCGCACCAGATAACTTTCCAAATAGCGGAAGCATTGTATTGTTCTACAGATAATCTAAAACTAGGAGAATGTTTGCGCAAAAAGCGTTTGAATGAGATCATTTTGGCATCGGCTAATACAGCACCTTATACAACCAAATTTGGACCAATTGTCGATGGCTTACACATTCCTAATGATCCAAAAAAGATTATGAGTCAGTACAATGATTTTTTTCGAAGGTATGTGTATATTCTTCATTTAATTACGTAGACGTAATAGTATTTATCAAATAAGTGTAATAGTATGATATGTATGTAATGAAATTCGTATTATTGTAACGTTGATTTTAGCATTACTTGAACAGAATGGTAGTTTATTACTTAGTCTATTAAATTCCGCGTTTATTAAACTAATCCCATCCTACTATCTACGGAATCATTAAATACGAATGGATTTTACTGTACACTCTAACTCCTGGACTCGGCGGACGTTGTTTTCCCCTTTGTAACAAACACTGTTTTACCCGTTGCAATTTTATTTGTAGCCCAGTTATGTGTTGGACGAACCCATAACTGGGACACAAATAAAAAACCACCTTAACACTGCATAGCAAGCACCCGGCAACAAACGTAGTTTGAAGAAAATCTAACAAATTGAAATATGACAATGTGAAATTCAAGATACACTTGAAGTGATCAATTTAAAGATTTTTACAGAATTATTATAATAAAATAAATTACCAGCAGGGGAACTTAGGTAAAACAGGAACCTAAATTAGCACGAATAGTGTGAATATGGCTTCCAATGCTTTTATGGCTTCCGATATCATAGAGGACAAAGATATAAAAATATATATACATATACAACACATGGTCAATTCGGTAATTTTATTTAAACAGGACAGGGCAGGCATAAGCAAATAAAGGAATGAATTTTAATTTAATTCAATATAATCAGAAGTAAAAATTAAATACAAGAATATTTTACTTTAGGCCAGTATAAATTTTAAGACTATATGAGAATGGAAAATTAAGTATGAACACTTACACATGCGTGACATAGTCAGAGCACTCTTGTATTTCCGAAATTCATTTGACTGCTATATTTTGTTTTTTAATTACTAGAAAAATCTATTATCAACTGCGGATAAACGTTTTGCACTCTGTTTTTATTAGTGCCATTTTACCTACGACTTCTAACGCTCGCCAATCGGAGCTCCCTACCAATTTGCCTCCCCAATAGTAAGAAAACTTCTATTCCTAATAAGGTGATATGACTCAAAACGCATTTCTTCACGCTTAATTCAAATAACGTAAATAATCCAATGCATATGTTTCCTCTAGTTCGTGGCATGCTCCTTTGGGAGTCGTGTTAGTTTAAGGTCGCAGAATTGCAAAATTCTGTGAGAACTATAATAATTACCTATTAGAGAATAGATTAGAATTATAGAGTAGTAGTAGGCCTTTTTTTCTGTCCCGGAAATTTGAACATTTCTCATACAAATATTTCTCATACAAACTTTTGAGGCTACTTGTCTATCGTACACATTCCTTAACCTTTACATATGCATTTAAAAAAACATGCAACCAAACATATGCCCTCTTTTTACTTTTCTCTTATAGCATGTTGTTGCGCAACACCTTTAAAATTATTTTCAATGTTCTACTTGAATTTAATCGCTTGTTAAATTTCGCGCCCTAAAATACAAAGTTATTTATTTCGGTTTAAATATCAACGGAATTGATTAATTCGACTTAACTGTTTCTTTTATTTGTGTTTAAGGCAATTACTATTATTTAGTCACCACTCTTTGATTCTTATAAATGATCATGGCATTTTACTCTTATCTAAATTAGTAGGCAGTCCTTGTTTAAAACAAGCTGAGTGATTAAACATGAAGAACAGAAGACTACGGCTACTTTCTTCCACAAAATTTTGTTACACAAATGATGTTGCCATATTTTGTACAAAAAATATTATACAAATCTGATGTCCATATACTAAATATGAGGTATATGAGGTATAGAGACCTATCTACACCACCAGCTTTTAAAACTGATTTTATTAAAAGATCATTTTCTTACAACATAGCGGCCCTATACGACAAATTCGGCCCTATACGACAAGGAGCGAAGATTTAAAATAATGGAACATACTTGTTTAAGCATTGTTTGCCATGTCATATATGTACTACTGCAAAATAGGGGTTAAATGGAAGAACAGGGGGAATTCGTATATTTTACGAATTCTCTTCTGAACTTCTCCTCTTGAAAACTCTTTTATATTTAATATTCTTTCTCGTTATTTTCTTTTTTTAATTTGCTCTTATTTTCTGCTATAGGAATCTTTAAATATCCGCTTCGTAAATTAAGGTTGGAGAATAAATGTGTGTCTCCTAAATCTCGCAAGGTTTCTGGTATCACCGGAAATGCTGATGGTTCTCTAATTGTGACTGCGTTCAGCATGTTTCAGCATGTCTTCAACTTGTTCTAAGATCATCTATTTCTTCTCATCTAATATTCGATAGGGTCAGCTGACAATGGGATTCTCGGTAGATAGGGAAATTGTATGAGGATCAGTACGAGTTCCATTTGTGATTCCCTTGGATTAAGTTCTACAAAAATAGTTGCACATAATCACTGATTATGCGGGGTGAAATGCGGGGCGGTCTTAGCTGACAGACGTATAGAATTTTTCAAAAATCGATAACAGTTGAGAATATATTTGTGGGCGTCCATATTTGTGGAATATTGCGCATAGTAGACGCCCACAATCAAAGGTGGCTTGTTTTTCGCTAAGCCAGGGTATGTTTAAAATAACGTCATTGCATAGGTTTCCTTTAACTGTGAAATCTGGTTGGGTTTGGGCCTCTCCGATTTTAAATTCTAGGTTTACGACGCCTTGAATTTTCATGGCTTGTCTTTCTGAGGCTAACTGGATGACGCTGGAGTCGTATTATAATCCATAATTTTGGGGCCATTGAGCTTGGACGAAATTACGCGCTGCTGCTGTGTCAAGCGGTGTATAGATGTCTGCGTCTTGTAGTTGAATACGAATCTGCGGGAGATCTGTGTTCTCGGTGTCATCGGAATTGAATGAAAAGAAAGTTTGCTGTGGCTTGTGAAGGTCATCCAACAAAAAATCCTTGGTAGAATACTATAATAATATATTACAACTGTCTTTAATAAATTGTTAACTATTAGTTGTTAAATGTGTCTTTTATTTATGTGCACTTCTTCAAAAATTAACCCTTGTATCCAAAAGTATGTTAGCACTTAACTAAACGAGTTGTAGATGTAACGTATATGTAAATGTTCTGTTCAGAAATGTTTAATTCACATACTAAAAGTGAATTCAGTTTAATGTGGCACTATAAACAAGTATAAATTTTATTTATGAGATTTATATGATCAATAATTTTTTTGCGGAAATTTAATGGATTTAAGTATATAATATTTTAGATTATATAAAAAAGCAGATTGAGAAATTAAACTATTTCATAGAATTTAACAATTTAAAAAAAAATTAGATGACTTTTGAGTATTAAAGTATATGCAATAGTATTGAATTAGAATTAGTGCATTTTTGCGTGTTACATTATTGTAATATATTCAATGTTACATGTCGGTGCCACATGCTTTTGGGTATATCATGAAAACCGTTTTTTCGCAATAACTAAAACGTTCGTATTTTAGTATTACTTTTAATCAAAGTATGAATGATTTCAATAATTCAGTTACTGTTATGAAATATTCTTTAATAAATGTATGAAGCGTAAATAAATATGAGTTCATTATATGAGGTTTAAAAATTTATAATTAAAAATCTGATTCATAATTAAACGTTTCATGAGCGTACATAAAAACTGAACCATTCCGATTATTCGATTAAAATCGAAACCGTATGAAATATTTGACTATTATACCTGGATTACGATAGTCAATTACGCGACAAAATGTTAATTTCATTGGCGTTCTGCACTTTGGTCGCGTCGCGCTGCAACAGTGCCGTTTTGTGTACGAGCTCTTTATATCATCCCTTTTAATAAATGTACTCGTATTCAGTCTTTTGTTCTATATGAACAAATGATGGCTAAAATTTATGGTCCATTGGGTAAACAAGTCGCTTTCAATTATGTAATAATTTTGTTGGCATTACTACGCATATATCGGTGACGCACATAATACCAGAAATCATAAACTATTATTTCGCAGGAATTATGATGATTAGAAAATAATTAAATTTAAGTAAAATTGTATCGTTTTAAAGTTGGAATTTACTTGAATATTAAAAAACGCAATAATCATATTTAATTGATATGTAGATATTAAGATACGTGATTTAAATTATTATATGATTTCATTCCATAACAAAATAGCCTATAACATGTTGAGGAAATACAAATTGGAAATTACCAAAAAATTCATCAATAAATGCCCTTCGCTTATAAAACGCTGCGAGCAATAAATAAATATTTATATCAAGCCATAGTAATCAATAGCCTCAAATTTACAGTACTCTCCAATTAGTTGTCATTATTCTGTATATAGATAGAGTTACACCTACTTAACAATTTTGCAAAAAAGTTGATGTGTCTTTTCTCCATGAATGTTTATAGGCGCCTAAACATTAGGCTTTAAAAATTCAATATTCTACACATTTATAGATTTACTAGATGATAATCCGTCGTAAAACGACTATCCATTACCAGGTCATATTTTATTTACCCAAATGTGTTGGGTTATTTGACCCCTACTGGCGTGTTTCGTAACCCAACAGACTTGTGTTATTTGCCATCTACCCTACCTTCATTTTTCCATAACCCAAAGAAGTTGGGTTATTTGACCCCTACCT
>WYDF02039747.1:0-12492 GCA_009867245.2 Adranes taylori | reverse complement strand
TTCTACGACCTGAGCAAATGTTTATATATCTCTACATGACATGTAATCGCTTGCTTCAATAAATATTATTTATGATTATTTTTAATAAATTTCTCTAAAAATGTACTATGTATTTCATTAAACTGGAAATTAGTTAAATTAACGACTCTGTTATGGAAGTTTATATGCTTAGGTAGAGTTTTTGTAACAATATACTTTAAGTTATATTTCAGATTTGGATATCTTAATTGATTATGTGGAACAGATTTTGATTTTACAATTACCCCTTTATGATGTGGCACTGACTCTAGTCTCAAATACGTAAAACCATCTTTCAATGATTTTTGTGTTAAATTATTTATTTCTATGTTTGAAATTCTCCCTAATAACCTATCAGTTTTACTATAAATGAACTCTGGTAAACTTTGGTCAATTTTGTTATTTGTGGATTGAGGAAACAATGTTAAATAAAGAATTATTCAAACGTATAACTTCTTTTAACCGGTTATCCTCCTCCTCTAAATTATCTGGATAATTTGGAAAAATCTTATTTCCTTCTGACTGGGTAACTTCAAATTGTCCCTTAAAAATTACCCCTTCAACCTTCTCAACTGTTATAGCGTCTTCACTCCTTGGTTCTATATATCTAGGGATACCAACTCAGCCCAGTCCAAAAAGAATACATTTCTTGAAACAAAAAATTGTACACATATTTTAGATAGTAAGAGTACATAATTTTACTTGCCAAAAAGAGTACGGTTGGTAACCCTACATATGTGTTCCAATATCCGACAAGTTTGCTAAGAGAATTTACTATGATTAATTTACGAAAAAGGCGAATTGTAAAAGGTATCAAGTTTCTATATAAATTAATTCATAACAAAATCAATGATCCTATATTATTACCAAATTTAAATTTCTAAATTCCTAGGTTGCAAAGTCGTAAGTCTCAATGTTTTATGACCAAATACCTTATACTAAACACCGTAATAACTCGCCCCTCTAATAAACAGGTGCAGATACATTGACATTTTTTGTCGTATAGATATTCTAAACACAAGTATGAATACGTTGATGAGTCATTTACTGGATAACCAATCCATTTAAATACATAGTTCTGACTATAATGTGTTTGTGATATGTTCGGTCTATAGTATATTTATAAAGTGTCTGTAGACTATAATATGGTTTTATTAAATAAGTAATGTCTATTTAAGAATTGCTCACGTTGAAATTAATAAATAAGTTTTCGTGGCTGGTATTCTTAAAGACTTATGCTCAATATGTAACTGTGTTGTATTATGTTTCTTAAGAATAATGTAATCCTTTAATTAGTAGTATTGTAGTTACATATTATTATTGTATTACTGCTGGATTGCAATAAATAAATATATCCCTCAGATGAATCCGTCCAATCTAATGTTTCAACACAATCAAACCACACTGTAACATTACTATTATCAGAAGTTTTGGAAGATTCTTTTAATAACCCTGTGGTGGGTACCTCAAACGATAGCGAAAACACGTCCACATCCGTTAGATTTGAAGAATTAAATGATCCATGGCAAGTTATTGACGAAACTGAATTTAATAACCCTCGCTGGGTTATGTTTTGTCTATTAGATGACTCCAACAATGAATATAGTTTAATAGATAAATTTAATTTATATTTTTTGCAGAATTCAAAGACGTGGGCAAAAATAAAATTATAAAAATCATTACCTGAATTGTAAACCATTGAATGTAATAATGGCTTTAGCTGCATCCTCTTCTTTCATGTACTTGGCGAAACCATATCCATAACTATAACCAGTACGCGGATTTCTCATAATTTTCAGGCTTTGCAATTCACCAGCTTGTAAAAATATTTTCATTAAATCTTCTTCAGAAGTGTACTGGGGTATGTAATTTATAATCAATTTTGTTTTATCCAGCCCGATATTATCGCCTGAACCATTATCCGATAAATTAGATTGCATTTTCATTAATGATGTATGTAAAATTCTATAAAAAATATCACTTAAAATATAGAAGTGTAGAACGTAAATACTAAATTTACCTTTAAAACGTTTAGGTTATAACTCGAGATGCAGGAAAAGGTGTATGCCTTTATATAGTTTAAGAAATTAATATTAGTAATGATTTTTTATGACATTTGTAGATATAAATAATGTCCTTCTGAAAATTGTCTTTGTTTACGAATAACAATTGAAATAATAATCACAATTTCTGTTGGTCGACTCTTTCGCCACACGTGTTTTGATTAATTTTGATCAGTTTTGATATGTTACAATTGTCATTTCGAGGTAAAGTAGCGTTTTCCATTCAACGGAACTGCCGCAAACTGTTCCATTCTACAGGTTTCAACAAACTTCATCCAGTCCTGCAGTGCAAATCTACTTCCACCGAGCGTAATTTTTTACACCATGATTAGACTTTAGTTCCCTGACAGTGTAAAAATATGGCATCATCCGGCATTAATAGGAATACTGATATAAGTACATATCAGAATTACTATATACACTATAAATATTACTGCTCAATATAAACATTGTTTTCTTTAGGAAACTGCTTAGGCTGTACTTCCAACAGCATTGAAAGTACTTATAACCATAACAAATATTTCACGCAAGGTTATGATCGTCATTTTGCTGAAATTTGACAAAATAGTCTTCCATTCGTTAAAGTACTAGTTCACAATTCATAAACATACAGTTTAACATAGAACGACTAATGAACTCAGTGTACACTACATTTCTTGAATAAAAAATGTTATTAATTGCACTCTAAATTGTTTTAAATTTTTGTTACTGAGTTGTATGTACTATGTAACTATAATTAATGTCTAGTAACATAGTTTTGAGGCCACTAATTTTATGCATTCAGCAAAAAATTGGGTATACCTATCTCTGCTTAACTTATATTAAATATAGGAAAAAATTAACGTGCCAACAATTAAAAATGATAATTATTGCTTGATATTAGTATATAAAATTAATGTATCAGAAGATTTACTTTGTATATATTTATTTATAAGTTTCTTGTTACTTCAGTAAAATAATTTTATTTATTAGTTCTCTGACAAGTTTGTTCTTCGTCTGTTCTCTGACTAATTATTGTCTTTAGCTTTGTCCATTGCTCTTGTAAATGCAAAGGTAAGTTAAAGGCATTGGGAACGTGGCGGCTACAAAGGGGTGGGAGGTAGAGGCGGTCACCCCACCCCCAAGCTCCTAGAACAGCGATACTCAAGGTACGACACGAAAAGTAATAGAGTTATTGTCATCTTGAGTTTACTGTCATGCACTATTTTTTTTTCTTTTGCGTGGAAGTGGAGACATCTTTAAAAGACGAAGGATGCCCGATGCATCCAACAGTGTGGGATTTTCACCCACTAAAACTCCAGTGTGGGATTTTCACCCCCTAAAACTCCACTCCGTGTTAGTAAAGGACTGGTTGAGAAGATATGGTATTGTGTCAGGAGGCTTTAAGATTTTCCATCTTCTTCAGCCTGGAATTGGTTTTGAGTGGTTATGTTCAAATTGGCGCAGATAACTTGCAGGAGAAATGTTATGCTATAGCATTCGCTTTACAACCAAGAGAAACTTGCAAAACCTTGGCCATAGCAGGATTAAAGGTAGCTTGTTTCAGGATTGGGTAGATTTGGTTTTTTGTTTCAAATGTTCCTTTGCTGCTGCTTGCAACGGAGTGTAAGCGATATGCTAATTCTGTTGACTTGCTAGTGGTGATGGTGGGAATGTTAATTGATTTTGTTTTGTCTTTGTTTGCTTTTCTTCATTTTTGTATTTTGTTTTTTTTTTAATTTATTGTATTTCATTTATATATATATATATATATATATATTTGTCTTTTATATTTTTCTTTCAATGTTAAGTTTATGTGCCTTAACGAAAGGATAATGGAATAGTGTCGATTTCCCGGCGGTCTTCGGGAGACTCTTGCATTACCTGAATAATTCTGCCTGGTCGGTGCGGCAAAGGTCTCCTAGGCGGCTTACGATGCCACTTTTGGACTTTTCAGGTAGACCTCAGAGTGTTGTAGGCTATTGGGTTGTTTTCTTGTGAGCGTCTTAGCCGATATTTAGCTTGAAGTGTTTTCAATCTATCACTGATTGGAGTGGCCTCGCAATGAGCATTCAGATAAGCGCTTGGAAACTTATAATGCAGTTTGTGGATTTTCCTAAGAATTGCACCACGCTCATAAGTGATTAGCCTGTGCATTTCCCTGTTTTTGGCTGAAGAGTACGGAATTGCTCTGTAATCGATAATTGGTCTAATATATGTTTTGTAGGTGTGGTGAAGTGTTTTGCAGTCGCAGCCTCTGAATCGTCCACTGAGAGCTGAGATTAGATGGCTCGTTGTCTAACTCTGGCCAAAGTGGTGTCGAAGTCGTGTTTCCAACTAAAGCTTCTCCTGAATGTTATGCTCAGGTATAAATCATGGGCGAAGTTGGATTTCAGTTAGGTCCTGATGTTGTGTAGTTGTAGTGTGATGTTGCATAGTTGATGTTATGTTTATTTCTTGTGTAATTGGGGTGCTGGATCAGAATAGCTTGGGTTTTAGTGGGGTTTGGCGTTACTCGCCATTCCTTTGTCCAGTCAGAAGCACGTTATTTAAATACTGCGTCGCCCTTAAAGTCTTGTCAAAATAAGAGTTATTGAACTATCGAATATAATTTGACAAGTCTGCGTTAACAGTTGTTACGCAATTTATAACCTAAAATAATTTTACTTCTTTATTTTACTATAATTTGATTATATAATTATGAATCGTGCTTTAGAAGTTGGTGTTTAAGGCGATAAAAAATGACATTGATATGGAATATATTATATTTCATTGTTCTAATGAATATTCTATTTCCTGTTAAGAATTCGAATTTCTTTTGTATTATTTCCCACGCATTAGGATTATTTATTGGATTATTAGATACGGGTTTTCTTAGTAATGCAATATCATCATTGTAAGTAAATCGTATTCGAGTTCATTTATTAGCATTACTGTTTGTCATTGAAAATTTTGCATTAAAAAAATATACAAATTAAGTTTAGATTATATTTACATTAATATCTGAATGAAAAATAAACCGGCAATCATAGTAAAACAGGTTAGAACAGTTGGAAAATATAATTCGAAGCCGAAAAAACTTGACGAAGACAAATAAGGTAAAAATAAAGCACTTCCTTATTCTTACACAAATAACGTCAAGCAGTAAGTTTATTAATAACTCCCTTAAAAAAGTTAACTACGCATACGTAGGAAGTTCTCAAAATAACGACAACCTTAATAATGAATATTTGCCGACGCCGTAGCGATGTGGATAAGATGCATGACTTCCACCGCAGAGTCCCGGGTTCGAACCCCAGCGTAGACAATGGTTTGCGTTGTTGATCGAATCTAGGCAACACCTGGAACGAGGTCGGTAACTATAATATATCATGCGAATCTATAGGGGTAGATGTAAAACTTCGGTCCAGTGTGTGCGAGTTGGCACTCACTATAAAGATCTCTTTACCAGTGAATCAATAAAGGTTGGTAAAGACGAAATTATCTGATACCCTACCTATCAGCGTCGATGGCAGAGGCTCGACGATAAAACACATAGTCGGTGATAAGCCTACACAGCAGAAATAGGCCGACTATAAATAAGTATATTACATCAATAATGAATACTGTTTTACATTGTCAAATAACTCCCTATTATTAGAAAGGTGTTTTTTTTTTAATATGGGAATGGATGACCTATAAAAATGTCATCACACAAAAATAAAAAGGTAAATGAGGTTAAATTGTACCTTCATTATCCTTTTTATTGCTCATTAAAAATGTTGCGGCCCGTGCCAAATATATATAGTTTAAAAAGAAGTTAAAAATATTTCATCCTTCCATGTAATACATATACTATATTGCCATATAAGTACACCTTCCCTATAATATACTAACAAAAAATGATCAATGCAATTTCTGGTACTTTCAGAAGGATACCAGTTTTCTCTTCGAATGGCTGTGATCCATTATTTTTATAGCTCTGGGCGATTAAAAGGAGAGTTAAAATGAAAGAAAAGGAAACTAAGAAATAAACGCACGCAAAAATTATGAATAAAACAATAAGCACATATCTTAACTTTAACGCCAGCAATGTAACCTACTTATGAAAATGTATATTTTTCTGCATACTGTGCAAATTTTTGTAACCAAAGGCTTAGGTATATATCATTATAATTAGAGCAATAAATATATGAGTTAAACTAATCAACATGTAAGGCAAAATATTTAAATAATGTAAAGACGCAAAGCTGAATATCGTTAACAACCTTACATGAGCACAAGAGAGAGAATAGAGAGAACTACCACAATATACTCCTCTCGCTCTGTCTCAATTTTAAGGGGCAAACTAGACATTAAGTAGTATTACAGTACCATTTATTGAGAACTAGCTAAAATCAATCAAATCTTAGAAAAATTGTCGCAGATTAGATGGCCATACATATACGTTCTTTTCTTCGGGAGAGAACTGCAGAAAAAATGGTGCGTGGTTAAATAATGTAACTCAAAAACAGTCAGATGGTTCATCGCATGCATTAGCGGCGCGACTAGCTGTGAAAAAAATGTACGTGGTGTATAGGCTAAAAGTGTCCGTTGATCATGTAGAACGGAACCGTGTCACGCTACAAAGCCCTTCCTGTACTTTCACGGCACGGCCATATGATCACTAACACAAAAGATTAGTCAGTTGTTTTCATACGCGCCGTTCTTTATCGAAGGAAAAAAGAACGGCGTGTGTATAACCGGCAAATTAAGAAGATTAAATAAGTGTTAAAGCAATAAACTACATCTTTTGTGTTAATTTAAAAAAGTAAATGTATTTCATTTACATTGTTTTTTGAAAATTTTGAAATTTCTCAACACGCTATTGATTTTAAAATTACTACAAACACATTCTCAAATCTTGTTTAGAAATCTTGCTTAAATTATCATAATAGTAAATTAAAGGGATTATAGTAGAAATATATCTAATACGTGTTTAAACCTCAACTTTTTACGATTTAAGAATCTCACAACTGCAAATAATAATAACTTAAATTCCTATGAAAAACTATAAATAATACTAGTAATAAAAATTAATCGAAAAAGAAGTGAGTTCTAATAAAGTCGAAATTTGCCAATTCTCAAGATGAATCAAAATTAATTAAATAAATAGTTCTTACTAGATTGCTCATACCTGTCCAACGACAGAACACAGTTTCAGTGGGTTATTGTACCACAGAAGAATAATATCTTGAGAACAAGAAAAAAGAATTAACACAAAGTCTTGCCTGATAGGTTAAGACAGGTGATCCACTTTAGGACCGTTTAATATTTACACTATGAAACTAGGTTACAATTAGTTTGTTCCACTTTCGGGCTTGTTTAAAAAGTTAGTGGCGTTGGTGTATCACCGCGATGTTGTTCGTTTGAGGATACAGGTGTAATACTTTTCAGCGCTTAAATTTTTGATAACAAGTGTAAAAGTTAGCTTCTATTTTCTTATTAAGGTAATGTAGTTTAAAAATTAGTTATTAATTACAAAGGCGATTATCTTCATAATCAGATGATTTCATTATTTTTTTTTCTGTCAATTGTTTCAAAACCAAATTAATTTCTCAAAAAATAAACATAACCTAAAACTTAGAAGTGTAACACCAGAGTGTTTGACGCTTAAATTTGGTGTTAAACCTTTATTGTACTAGCAACAATTACACTACACCAATAATTTGCACTACGCTGCAAACGAACGGAGCTATTATCACATATACAGGAAATGTTACAACATTAATAATTTAAAGAGGATGACATATATAAATTTTTTATTCCGATTACTAAAATTGTTGATGATAAAGATTCTGTAACAATTTTAGTGTTCGGTCTCTTAAAATTAAATATGATTGATTTGCAATAAATATACAAAAACAAATTAATAATTTTATAAGATATTAACAATTGATAATTAAAATCTTACAATGTGACACTGAATATTCAGAATCTATGATCACGATTCAAAATGTACGATAAATTGAGTCGTCTGTGTGCGGATGCTCTCGTCCATTAATAGGAGCCAATTTCGAGCGGATTTCCTTATCATTGGTTGCGTTCACTCGATTTCAACAGTTGAGTTGTTGAGTAATCGCTTGCGTTCAAAACAACCGTTGAGTTCCTCATGCTTCTCAACAGTTTAGCAAATCACTCATCAAAAAGTAGGATGAATCAGATCAGCGCTTTAAATTTAAGGTTATGTTTATTAATTTCCTTGAATATTCACTTCGAGACATCCGGAAATGAGCATGAAAATCGTCCAAGATATAATGTGGAATCCGTTTTCAGAATAATTCTCAATCCTCACGGGTGTTATTCTTTCAGAAGGTACAATATTATTTTCTGAAGCCATCAATCGATTTATACACGTTCAGTCGATTTCGCACCGTTGAATTCAAGCAGTCAAAAACATGTTTAGGGATTTTTAACAACGTTGACATGGGGTGAACGCAACCATTATCTTGATCATCCTTTTGAGCATCTTTGTTCATAATGACAGTCCCTTTCAAATATCCTTACTGTTTGATTTTCATTTGAAAAACAAAATTTATATAATTGACTATAAAGTTTATAACATCTGTGGCTAAAAAATGGAAAAGTTGTACTAGCGTCCCCTATATATGTGACATGGAAACATTAATTTCTACCTAGAAATATTTTAAAATAAATTGATTTAAATCTTTTGTAAATTATCGAATGGTTACGATACAAATAACTTAGAAGATTTATTTCTTATATGCCTAATAAAATAAATATTCACGGAATTTTAAAAAATTAAAAGGTCATCAAGTAGAGAAATAACCGTCTGAACCAGATCACGGTAGAGGAAGAAACGTCACAATTATACCTGTTAAATGAAAGAATGTAACGTTTAGGAAAGAATTCGTGTGTGCATTAAACATAAAGAAACGAAGTAACAAATTACTTATTTCGCAATCCAATTAACGTAAGAGTTAATTATATATCAAAATTTTGTACCTACTAAGTTACTATTGTTTTGGCCCACATGTGCAATATACATATAACATTTATTTCCTCTGAAGAATTATATAATCACATTTCAAGAAAGTTCGTTGTATATGAACATTTACTTAAAATTTGTTACGGATAGTCTACTGATAAATTACAATTACTTACTAATTTATATGTGATTTATGTGAAAAATCAAGTAGAAATTGAATTAATACAGACGTAATTATTTTATTTCTAAATATAGTTCTTTTACAAAATAGCTCATTTCCTCAGTCTGTTTTTAATATGCTATAGAATAGATGAAGTATCTTTCTGGTAGTCTTTATTTTTGTACTTTTCTAACTATTTTCTGCACTCTGTTTTTACAATTTTTTTCTGGAATTTCTTCAGGGCTGCTACCATATGAACTCTAGTAAGTAGTTCAGTATCTGACCTATAATTCTCGATACTCAAAGAAGATTCGTAATTATCTAAATGGTACATTGATACGAATACAAAAATGTAAACATAAAAACGAATACAAAAATGCATTATTTGTCAATCAGCTGATATCTGTCATCCTGATTAGACATGTCAAGATGAACAGAAATGAATGGTTATAACCGCTCGATCGAGAAAAATGACAGATGGTCGCTATTGTTTACAATTATACATCTATATTCATGCGCTCGAAATTGGCTAAAAAGTTTCTTACTTGTTAGGTTATAAATCATTAAAAATATAAATATTTTTGTATTTTTTCAATCAATCTCAATGATGTAAAAGTATTGCTTAAATATGTTTTTACGTAAAATTAGTAAATTTTTTGCCAAAAATTTTTATATATTAATTGGTGTTATTTTGGGTATTTTTATAAACGTAAATATAACTAATTTTGAATGTACAAATATAATAAACATTAACTTTAATGACGCCCCAAAATTTTCTACTTATAACTACTCTACAATAAAAGCAATAATAAAATCAAATATGACAAGAAAATCTACAAAAACATCAAGTAAGTTAGTGCGACCAAGATATTACTCAACTGAATTGGGCATCAGAGAAAAGTTATTTGTTGGTGTTTTAACATCTGAGGAAAAAGTTTTATCACAAGCAGTTCATATAAATAACACATCTCAGCATTTAGTTGATAAAATTAAGTTTTTCATCACTGCACATCCTAAGGTGAAAAGTAAACATAGTTTTGCTGGGCTTGTTGGATTCACAGACACAAGGCATAAGTATAGACCTTTTCAAGTGTTAAAGTATGTGTCTGATGGCTTTATTCAAGATTATGATTATTATTTTTTTATGAATGATTTTAATTATTTGAATGTGAGAAGGCTAAAACAAATTGTAAATAAGATAAGTGTTGGAATTAATGTTTACCTCGGACAAACAGTTCCAGATGGAAGCTATTGTAATTTAGGTATGTATTATTAATATAAGTATTATCTTTTTGCTAGATGTAAATTTTGAAGCGCAGTGTATTTTATTTAAATAAAGTATAACGTTCATAAGTTATAAATATTTCTGGCTTTCAGCATATCCAATGTGGGCTGGGGTGAATATCACCGATGCATGATTTTGTTTAGCATTTTTCCAAATAGAAAGGGTGAATCTGTGGTCTATAGTTTGGATAGTATATCATCGAATTAATTTGGCGCGTTTTATGACTTTGGCTAGAGTGGAATTAAATCAGATTTCCAATTAAAAGTTCTGATGAAATTGCTGCGCAGAAATGAAGTTTTGTTAGTAGTGGGATAGGCTCTTTCTGTGAATGAAGACATATTCGGAGGGTTCTTGATGTTTGTTTAGAGTATAATTCGGATCTTTAACTCCTGTTTCTTAAGTTTTGGTGCGGTTAGATGTGATGCGTCATTTTATTATCCCGTCAGAAAACCTATGTAAGCAACTTTGGATATTAAAGGCATGAAGTTTGATTTGTGGATTGTTCAAAAAGTTAGCACACAGGGCACTACGACAGTCAAGACACATCCATATTGCGGTTGGAGAAGTATGATTTGATGAACTCAAGAGTTATTGGGTATAGGTTGTGTTCGTGGAACTTTATAATCAGTTCATTATGTCAAACTCCTGGAGAAAAATCTGTCAAAATCCTGGAAGATTACTGGAAATAACATAATTTTTTTGAATGTTAGATTGTCGGTAAATATCCTCTCAAAGGTTTTGTCCAGAACATTAAGGTCTGTTTTATTGGTCAATTATCTTTTAAAAGGATGCACGTGTGCACATATTTATAAGTAGCATTTACAAGAAATAATATATGTATGTTAGACAATAATAAAGCTCTTTGTTTATCTTTGGATTTCTTATTTAGAGAGTAGAGGATTTTTTAGTGTATGATTTCGATATTGCTGGATGAAAAAGTGTTTGAGTGTACTCTGGAACAATTTGTTTGACAAAGTAAGACATGATCTTGGACACTTAATGTACCACTTCATGCATCAGAGTTTCATGAATTCAGAGTTGCTAAGCCTTACCTGTGGAGTACGTAATAGATGTGTTAAACGTGTACGATAACTGTGGCAATTTCCTAGTCATTCTAGATTTTTCTTGTCCTTATGTACTTGTAACAGCACATTGTAAGTATATGAAACAAGTGCAGTTAGTATTTTCTGCTTTATAAAATAAGGTTCTTTTACAGGAGGTTGTGGTTGATCTACCTTCAAGATTCCGGATTACTCTTTTTGTAGCTTGAAATATTAGTTAGATCTTGAACTTGAAAATATACGACCCAAAACTTCGATACCATAACTGATCATCGACTCAAACATGGCACCGTATGGTATGATACATGCCTCACTCCCTATTATTTTGTTATGCGCTTTAGGGCATACATTGTTTTCGACAGAGTCTTGCATAGATGCTCGGCTTGTGGTTTCCAGGTCAGTCTTGAAGCTATGTATATATCTAGGAATCTTTTCGGTGTATCAGATTTCTCCCAATAAGGTAAACAATTTAATATATTTAATTTGCTTTTACCTTGTATTGCGTTCTAACAGAGTGGGGTAGACCGCGAAACGTTTCAAACATGGACATCGTTAAAATTATTTGTACATTTGATTTATGTAGCTCTTAAAATGAAATGATCTAATTATCTACAAGGGTTACCTACTACATAATCAATAATTTTTTTCAGACGCTGGAATTCTTATAAGCAATTCCGTGTTGCGTTCCATGAAAGAACATTTGGATTGGTGTGTTATGAACGCTGTTGCCGAAGATCATAGTGAAAATATTGGAAGATGTATCTATTATAGCACAAAATTAGAATGTCAAGCCATTGTGCAGGTAAAAATCCTAAGCGCATTTATTTGTTTAGATCCTCGAATATTGTCACGATTTTTAAGTCCGAAATATATCGCGGAAAATATGAGTTTGTAGAGTTTAGTTAATCGGTACGTAATAAATTAATAATACATTATGGATCACGTTATAAAAACAATAA
>WYDF02039725.1:0-12493 GCA_009867245.2 Adranes taylori | reverse complement strand
ACTATTGGTTGCATCGGGCATCCTTTGTCTATGAAGATTCTCCACTTCCTACGCAAAACAAAAAAAAAAAAAAAAAAGTTAATTTGAAACTAATGATTAAATTAATACTGACTTCGCGCTACTATGTAAGAAAGCATATCCACGGCTGCGAGAAGTACTCGCTGACCGTAAGATGGATATAGTCTTTCATTATTAATTATGACTTCATATAGAGCGATGTTCTCACGTCACATCCGAAGAGAACAGTTCTCAAAAGTTGTATGAGGAATGCTAGCTGTGGTCTTTTTCTGTGAATCATTGGGAATGACGCCGCTGTCGACGGCACGGCCGAGCCGTGGCATTTTAATGCCAGCCACAAAAAATACTAGACTTGAAAGAAACTTTGTTCCTGTCCGTTAAGAAATTTGGCGAGCAAAATTGCTCTGTTTTGTTGATGGAAGCATAAGTGGTGGAACGAGTAAGCGATGGTAGTGGCAATCCTACCAGGACAAAATTTTTGAAGCGTTGCATTGAAAACACGTCTTCCAAAAATACGGCAAGCCAATGGTCTATCAAATTTGTCGAAAGGCACCAGAAGAGCGAAAACGTAATAGCATATGGTGGGCGAAAAATCAGTTACGGATTTTACCTGTAAAAATCGGTAACAGTGAGCCGTAAAGGAAACCACTGTTACGCGATTAACATAAATAATAAGAAATAGTTTTGCAAACAACCTAACAATAATAATTCAATCATCCGATCCAAAATATATACACATATTAATTATGAAGATATATTCATGCCGCTTAGCTCTTTCGACAAGTTTATTTGTTTTCCTTTTGATATAAACGGGAGACGAAATCTGCGCATGTAAAAGTATTTGTATGTTTTTTCTAAGCAGAACGGCTTTCGGTTTGGTAAAATGACTTTCTCACGTTTGGTAAAATCCCTTGATTTTGTCATGACAAATTTGAATTTTATTTTAAACGTATTACTTTATAATATGGATTTTCTATAAATTTAATTCAGGTACTTAGTTTTTACTAAATTAATTTATTATCTGGTTTTAATTTATTATTATATTTGTTTCGAATCAAATTAGATTTCATTAGGCAATTTAAATATTTTTAGATGATTTCTCATTGATTTAATGAATTATTAGAGGTATTGCTTATTGCAATTATTGCAATTTAATTAATTAAAATCCGGTATCAAATGTCAACCTCTTCATTCGACGAACTACTTAGCAAAGTTAGTGGATCAATAATTGGATTGACTACTAACATGCGCCTATGTATGTGACCCTGAAGAAAAGTTTGTGGTAACATTAAGGTAAGCAATTAACAAAGTCCGCTAATAATTGATATATGCTTTGGTTTGTCCTTGTGTGCTGAACGGCTGTTGCTACAAGACTGAATCGAGAAGTAAATAATCAGTGGTCGGCTAAGCATCGAACAATTTTAGAGTGAGTAGAGAAAACCTCATGAAAATTTTTCAACTAAACAAGAATGTAAACCTCGTCATTCCACAAACTACTTCGCAAAGTAGGTGGATCAATTGCTGGATTGACTACTAATATGCGCCCATGTGTATATCCTGAAAAAAAGTTAGTGATAAGATTAAGGTAACCCGTATACGGAGCCAAAGTTGTTTGACGCCTCCCGCTTATAAATAGCAAGATTTGTATAGAAATATTATATAGATCAACCAGTCAAGTCAGCACAATGCCATCACCGTAAGAAGAGCGACATTCGCCGAGAACATAATGCGTTTGGTAAGCGATTTTATATATCATATACTGCTTCACTGAATTGCATCTATACTGAATAGCTTTTATTCCCAGTCTACCCCATCAGCATCCTATTTCCTATACAACAAAAGTGTATACTTCTTGACACCGAGCATCGGGGTTTGTTGTAGTCAGTCCGCGACAGAAACACTAACGCGCATCACAGTGTTACGCACATGCAGTACTTCATTTCCACACTACTTACAAGAGTGTATAATTCTAACCTGTGTGCATCGGGTTAGTTTTAGTCAGACGATAACCGTAAAACTGACATGCATCGAAGTGTTACGCGTCATAGTAATTCTTTTCCACACTACCTACTGGAGTGTATACTTATAGCCTGCGTGCATTGGGGTTAGTTGTAGTCACTCGGTAACAGTAACGCCGATACGCAACGCGGTGTTGTACATCTTATAGGGAATTCCGAAGATTCCTACCTATTACGTTATTCATATCGTGAATTTATATTTACCCCCGCCTTTGCGTTATATTGCTAACTAGTTGTACATGTTTTCCACATTACTACTGTTTTATCATTTTATCACCGCACACTTGAAATTTCTTTACATGCACTACTTCGATTTTGTTTAGTTTATAACCGAGTCGTTTATTTGCTAACCACCAGTGATGCGATACTAATTTAATTTAACATTTATTCATTGACATTTAATTGGGAATTTATATTTCTTGGTTTATATTGTCTAAAACGACCAATAGACGTTATTTGGTAAGATTGTTAATGCTGTTTCATTAATTAGCAGTTAGAATCTTTTTCAGCTGCCCACTAGAACATAAACACCTGGACTACTCACGTACTTGTAGCTACCTGTACCCTAAGGATTCCATTGAGGGCCGGTGGAACAAGAAGAGCGCTTCCAGTGTGCGGTCTCACGTTAAACTGACCTGATGCCCGAAGATACTATATTCTGATGTAACATATTTATTTGCGCCGTCTGCGACAATCGCTATGACTTTCCGTTAGGATTATCGCGAGCGGGCGTCTGTCACAGGGTTGAAATTTGTGCGTGGGAAGAAAATGACAGAAACATGGTTCCATTTCTTTTACAATAATCTAGGGCATTGTTGCCTTTTAAAGTGTTCCAAAAATAGCGAAAAATTGGAAGTTCAAACAAATTAAAGGTGTACAAGATTTACGCCCTGGCACAACAATTTTAAATAAAAATATATTTAAATTTATAAAATAATATACCCGCTCAGAGCAGAAAGGACCAGAGGCATGAGTTCAGAGCCGAAAGAACCAGAGGCCATTAATAGAATTTAAATAAACAAAATTAAATTGATAAAATAATATACGCTCTCAGAGCCGAAAGGACTAGGGGCACCAGCCTTCAGAGCCGAAAGGACCAGAGGCCAATAATAGAATTTAAATTTATTATAATAATAGGCTCCCTCAGAGCCGAAAGGTCCAGAGGTACTAGCCTTCAGAGCTGAAAGGCCCCGAGGCCATTAACAAAACTTAAAATATCACAAATTTAATTTATAAAATAATATACGCCCATAGAGCCGAGAGGACCAGGGGCACCAGGCTTCAGAGCCGAAAAGACCAGAGGCCATTAATAGGATTTAAATTAACACAAATTTAAATTTATAAAATAATATACGCCCTCAGAGTGGAAATGACCAGGAGCACCACCCTTCAGAGCCGAAAGGGCCAGACGCAATTTGTCGAATTTAAATTAACACAAATTTAAATTTATAAAATAATATACGCCCTCAGAGCCTAAAAGACCAGGGGCACCAGCGTTCAGAGGCGAAAATACTAGAAGCCATTAATGAAATTAATACAAATTTGAATAAAAAGAAAATTAATGATGCAGAGGCATAATGATTAAATAAAATGAATATATCATCCTAATTACCTGGTAAACAATAATTTGAAATAGAAGCTAAAGTAAAAATAAGAAACACGAGAAATGTTCACTCCATTACAAAATATCATTCGACCTTCTTCGATAACTATACAAAAGGAGCAAGAACGCATGAGAAGGGCAAAATATGACAACCCAATAATGATGTCTGATGAAACAAGTAAGATGATGGCAGCATAGGAAGCTGGAGAGAAAAATTCACAGAGCAGAGGAGATAATAGAAGAAAAAGAAATTAAGTTCTAGAGTCGCCGCAAAAACGCAGTCATCTGGAACTGCAGAAAAGGAACTTTCAAGCGATGTACAAAGTGTACACAAGAGCTGCAAAAGAGGCAGACATGGTAGGATTAGAATGAGATGGTAGGGCAATAACCAACGAAATCGAATCCAAAGTGTAAGAATTGTGAGGGACATTAGATGAAAAAATGATGGCAAAGAAAACAACACCAAACCCGGTAGCTCGTACAGTATGCATAGTTGCAATGGAATACAGCAAACCAACAACGGCCCCGTAACCGACAGATCGCACAGTGTGTCTATTTTCAAATGCTAATATAAGCGGCAATCCCACGACGACAAAGGACCAGGAAGTAAATGTTGCAGCCAAGGCTGTCGGCCAAGAAGCAATGAGCAATGGAGTGGCGGTCAGTGCACCCTGCTAATCTAGTCCGTCAGCATCACAGCACTTCTCGGAAAAATCACTTGATGAGGTCCTAAGACAGATGACAATATTTAATCAAGAACTAGTCATCATAGAAAATGGGGCTAGAATTACCATATCATTACTCTATCTACAATTGAAGAAACGAATGGCAGAAAAAATGTTCAAGGAGTACAAATTAGCTGCACGTAAAGCAGTAAACATGTTTGAAGAACAAGAGTACTGGGACATAATAATAATAATAATAATAATAATACAAAAAAATTGAGGATTTAAAAAAATTGAGGATAAAGTCAATTGAGGATTTAATGCTACGGCAAGCATAATTAGAGACCAAAAGTAGAAAAATAGTTAGTGAACTAACGAAAGCGTTAGAAAGAACGCTAGAGATGGTATACGAACCAAATAACCCGGTGGCAGAAAGAATCATCGAAGAGAAAAATGACGTCGGAATTGACAGGAGAAATTTTTGTCGGCATCGGAAACGATCCAGTGGTGGATAACATAGCGGCGGTCCTTCCCTCCTGGCAATCTCTTAAGTTGGCTGCACCACACTTGCAGTGTGGGTTAGTGTTGGCGGCCGGAAATTTCCCACAACACATTCAAGGAGCTACGCCTATGATAAGTAAAGAACTTACAATGGTAAATAGCAAAGAAGAAACTTTAGACGAGATAAACAATGCCAACAGAGCGGATCCAGGAGTCCACAAACCAGGCCCGAAAGAACTAGTGCTAGGAGCAGACGCGTTAGAAACGCAGTTGCGGCCAAAGGTTAAAATATGAGAGAAAATAATTGAACTAGAGCCGGGGTTCGGCTGGATGGCATTGGGAAATGTATACACATCGCCCAAAAAGGCAACGTACACAGCTAGTAGTATTCAAAACGGTAGCGAGTGACTAAGAAAGAAGACCAAGGCCGAGAGCAAAGAAAAGACCATTGGCAAAAGTTAAGCACAAATACAACGCCGGATCCAGCCGAAGGGTCAGAAACCCACCGGGGTGGGTCCCACCGGACGAACGCCATGAAGCTACGACATCAAATGGTATGATGCCACAGAGAGCAATCAGATAATACAATTATGGCCGTCGTAGTTGCCTATATAGACTCCTGCTGAACATTATAAAATAATAAATTTATAAAATTAACCTCATATAAAATAAATGATATTATAAATCAGAAGAATAAATTATAAAATAAATCAAACAAACTAATTTAATTTATAAATTAGAATAGAGAGACGCCCTTAATGCCGTATGGACCTGGTGCGTCAGTTGCAGTAACAATAAAAGCCTTAAGATAACATTCCCAATTTCAAGTGAATAACGTAATAAAATAAGATTAAAAAGATAAAAGTAATGAGAGAAAAGTGAAAAACAACTAAAAGTCAAAAATGACATCATACGAACAAGTAAGAGTATATAAAGTAATATGGTTAGCAAGAGCCGAGGATATGATGTTACAAATAACCTAAGTAGCGGAAGAGTTTCGAAAGCAATCAAGTAAATTAGTGCAGAAGATAGGGAGGAGGAAACTATCTCGCTAGCGATGTTGGACAAAGAGAGATTCGAGAACAAGCTGACCACGCCATAAATGTAGCCCATATATAAAAGGACTAGGTGATGGAAAGGCATCTGAAGGAAATGAAGGACGAAATATCTAAGAAAAGGATGATGCTTCAGAGTTTCTTGGCCAGCAGGTCCACTACTTTCTGGAACTAGAGCAGCCCAAGCCTTTAAGATGAAGAATGGAAAACCAATATCGACATACAATTTAAGCGACTGTTTGACCAAGCAGAAGGATGGTTGATGTCAAAGCGATCAGGTGAGGCTAAGCTGAGCCATGGGGGACACTACGCCGCGAGTAGAATCGCTGAAAGGCCGAAATATCAGCTAATTACCGTGAACCAGTGGAGAATTGGTCAAACAGTGCAAATAAGTGGTACTCAAGAGGACAAGAGCAAAGGGTCAGTTGGAGAGATAAACAAGATCATAGAAGGGTCTAATGGAACCGTGAAGGTATTAGCGGTCAAATGCAGAAAGAAAGGATCGAGATTGATTAATGCAAATCGGCGCACACTAGTGCTCATTGTGGCCGTGACCAACAGATGGGACAAGGTGCTGACAAAACTGCAAAATAACAAAACACCATCACATCAAATCATTAACGCCAGTAAAGACGAAAATTTAGACACGGTAATATGTTCACGCCATGAATAGATAATGTCTGGAGCCCCCAGGTTGTTAAAGTCGATAGACTCCCAGAAACTACTTCATCACATAATAATGTTTTTAAATTCATATTGCACTTCTAGATTATGTCATACATACAATGTGGTCAACGATCCTGTAAAAGTGGATCATTAAACAAATAACCTATTATTTACCAACAGGAGACACCTAGAGAATACGGTCTACGTATTGTATACTCCTAGGTGACACCAGTAGACATGTATCATTTTGTTTATGCTCCTGAGAATGGAAGGGTCACCTTCCATGCTCCTAAGCAATATGAATTTATCATTGAAATGTCTATAGTATGAATAAATAACTGTATCATATAATTGATATGACAAAGTATTTATTTGTAATATAAAATGTAAATGTCGTAAAACCCCAAAATAAAAGCCATTCTCATAAATTCCCTAAAAAAGAAAAACTTAGGGATAAGTTAATATAAGCTGCATCAGAATAGCCACTTGTTTAAACGGAAATGCAAAAAATGGAAATATGTGTCTTCCATGAGTTAATAGCAAAAGAAACGTACCTCCCACGTTTAGCAGACCTTTTCTGTTTACTGTACCTTTTCTTTTAGAGGTTTGGCTGACAAAAATGTTCACGCTTATGCTCATTATCCAAGTGCTCATTGCTTATAGCCATGGGTCCGAGTTTAGAGGCTCCGGCGATGCACGCTGTGAAGGACTCCAACCCACTTATAAATCCTTCTTCTAATTCTTACTACAACGGTTGGCATCACCAGTAATGGTCCACTTCACATCGTTTATCTTAGTTTTATCTCAATGCATGGCTTGGAGTTGTGATCTTATCCTCTATTGATGGGTTATATTTAATTCTCTGTACTTGTCTACATATTTATTATATTTATGTTTACTCCCTCGTCGTTAGCAATAGATTGTTCTGACCTAGAATCTGTTCCAGTTTTTTCTTTCTATGCTTCAAAAGGGAAATCCAGAATAGTGTGATCTGCGCCGTCTTTGACTGCTCCGCAGAATGCGCAATTTTCGCTGAGCTCTTTGGCTATTCTTTTAGAATATACTTGGAAGAGGTATTGTCGTGTCAATAGCTGTGTTAACCGGTAGCTGAGTTCACCATGCTTTCTATTCACCGATGTCTCAATATTAGTCATTAACTTCCTACTATAGTTTTCTCCATTGTAGGAATCCCATCGGTTTTGCCAATTGGTCATGGTAGTAGCTCTCGCTTATCGCTTTGTCTCTGTCTGAAAGGCTCCAAATGAAATGGCATCATATACCCGTCCTCTTTCTTCCAAATGTCAGTCAGTTGGGATTCGCCCGGCGAGCACTTCTACTATGGATTTTGCTATCGTTCAATATGCGCCCGCAGTCTGTCTTATAGTTTTATTTATGTAGTAGATGATAACCCGTCGTAAAACGACTATCCATTACCAGGTCATATTTTATTTACCCAAATAATTCTCACAGAGTAAAGTAGAAAATTAAGATATATAATATAATCTGACATAATAAACAAATTTAAATGCACGCCACTGCTAATTTAATTCATGTTTCTTTTAATGCAGCATTCGTACGTACTACAAAAGTACTAACTATCTCACTAGCACTGATATAATAGGTATCAAGCGTTCCAGACACACACACAGCCGGACAAAGCTAGACGTTTATATATAAGTATATATACTTCAATAGATATCAACACATATCACCTAAATTTATGTACGTAAACGCACAGATAAACAAAGATTAAAACTATCACACCCAAAATATAAAACACACTACACCAAACATAGACCTAAATATAACATACGAAATCAACTAGACATCAAAACGCAACACAAACGACACATGTCATAGATAAGTCACTAAAGGCAACTTCGTACACACCAATCCCACTCAATCAAACGCATAATATGACGCTACATACAAAACGTTCAATATTCTGAAACAAAACAGATCTAAACAAAATAGTAAGTAAAACAAATACTAATTTAATTATAACATAAATTAATTCTCAATCGTTCTAGTTACCTGACGATGTATATGTTACAATAGGCGAAACCGGTCACAAAAATATAAAATAAATTAGGAAGTACAAACAAATTTACAAAAATATTTATGAAAATAACTATTGTTTAATGGTTGCACGTATTAAGTTAGTTATTAGCTATTAGTTCTAAGGTTTTAATTTTGTTTCCATGAATGCCGCATCAATCGTTTCCATATCTTAAATATAAACAGAGTACAAAGGTTTCCACGAATTGGTCTAGTTTTATTTGAATTGGTCCAGTAGTTCTTACACACACACACACACACACACAAATACATGTTGATTTATTGTACAGGTTTATTTTATTTATAACAAATATACATTGTTGTGCTAAGCATTCTACATTTTAAATAATTGTAATTGTTGTCCATTGTTTCCTAAATTACCCTAAAATGTAGAGCAAACGCTTTACATTCACACATAGAATACAAGTTTAGAACACAAAGCAGCAACATTATTTAACATCATAATTTACTGCAGTTCACTCTAAACTTGTTATAATCTGTTTTATAACTCTCTACCTTTCTCTTTCTAATTTCCCATCTCCTTTGCCATGTCTCACGCAGCGTATGTTTCCCATACCTCTAACAAAATTCCTTCATATATCTTTCATCCTTTATTGCAAACATCCCAGCTGTCGTCTGTTCCAAGTTTCTAACATTACAGAAATAATGCGCTCGTGTTGAGTCCTTTTCTGTTGACAGTATTCACGTTGTTTATTATTATTTAACAGCCTGATTAGGACCATAGGACACAATTTTTTTTTTAAATACGTGTAATAATAATTGAAACAAAGAAACAAACTTTCAATATTGTCACGTTAGTTTTTAGTGACCATATAGTAGAGTGGGTTTATTATTATTAGATAAATAAATTTCACTTTTACTGATTTAACCCACCCAACTATCTAAAAGGATCGAAACTATAAATTAATGTCTTATTTCTTTAATATGATTAATTTGTAATGCAGAGTTAAATTTAGTGTCAACTACTAATGTGTCAGCTTAAAACACATTAGTAGTAGGAGACTGTACCTACCATTCGAGATCGGTTCCTAAATCGGTCTAAAATGGTACCCGTTCTGCGGAGCGGTATTTTCTGGTCTAGCGTACATTGTTTGGTGGTTTGGCAGATGTAATTTGAAAATCCAAGACGGCGGATGAAAAATCATTTCCGGTGTGTGTTTGAAACGTGGTACAGAGACTCAAGTGTAGCAGGAAATTTTTATTCTGGCTCCTACAGTTGAACTGGAAACGTCTATATGGTGGAGCTGCGGACCCTTCGAGGGCTGCGCAGTGGGGAACAGGGGTACTCCTTTGAGGTCTGCGGCAGGGGCACATTCTCCGTTGGTGGTGCACCTGACTCTGCGGTGGGGGCTCTTTGAATTTGAGGTTTTGTTACTCTATTCTACCAGGGCCGTACGCAAACCAATGTACAGGGGCGGGCGAAAATGTTTGAATAATGTATAGGAATGGCCAAAATTTTTGAATAATGAACAGAAAAATCTATTGAAAATATTAAAATGAGGTTAGCAGCAAAACCAATATGGCGGATTTGGAGATGTCCCGATTACATTTTTGGGCTGGAGGCGTATATATGGTGAAGATGGGGGGCCCTTTCGAAGATCTGGCTCAGCTCTGCTCCGGGCTTTGCCGCGGAGCCTGAATGTGGATCTATGTTGGGAAACCTCGACTCAACTCGTTCTAAACGTAATCTTCTTCTGTTTCACGCATTTATCTATGGGGTCTATCATGAATATTCGTACGCTTTTGCGTTTGATGCATGTCAGGGTTGTACGACAGGATCTTTTCTGGACCTACATTTTGAATTTTGGTAAATGTGCTGAGACGCTACAGGGTTGCCATAGAAAAATAATATACAGGCATGTCCAAATTTTTAGAAAAAATTTATTAAAAATATTGAAATGTTGTTAGAACCAAAACAGATATGACTTACAAGACACTTTCGATTATTCTGGCCACTTCTGGACACTCTAGGACACATCTGGACATTTCTAGGAAACATCTCGACACATATAGGACACATATGGACACTTCTGGGACATATCTGAACACTTCGGTTTTCATGCATGTTTGAGGTTGTTTTATTCTTCTTATATTTGTTTTACGTAGACCTTCTTTCGCCTTGGCAATGCAGTGACCTATATCCAACGTCATGGTGTATCGGTACTAAGTATTTTTGTAACTGGTATACCGGTAATGTAGATCCCTGTCTACTGTTTATCGACTCGCTTCAAGCTTTCAATGCAAGATAACTCTGCGATATTCTTCCAGAGTCCTGTTCCTCTCTCTATCTCTCTGTTTCTTCCTCTCTTTTTTCTATATCTGAGGCAGTACACACTCTACCTCCTCTCACTCTTATTCTCTCTTTCTATCCCTCTAGCTACAACTGTCTTCAGTTATCTGGTTCAAGGCGCGTGATTGCTTAGGTTCTTAAATATTCTTGATATAAATAGGTGATTATTGTTTTAAACAAATCAGATATTTTCAAATTTTTAAATTAAATATATAATAGTCCCAATTTTAACGCCTTTGAACGCTAAGAAGATGCATGTACACTTGCATTCTTTTTAATTTTTAGATTTGAGTTGCTCACCATTTGAAAGGTGCGTAGACACTTGCTTTTATTTTTTGAAATTGAATGATATTTATTTTAACTAAATATAAATAAATCTCTATATACAATAAAACCATATGATTGTGTCTTAGCCAGATTAATATTCTCAATACGATTTCTCAATACGAAGTTTAATTTTATAAGAATATTTCGATCCAAGTAAATCTGCATTTCAAGTCAATTTTCGTATTAAAGTCCCCGCATTGCATTATTTTGAGCTCATGTGTTCGCATTAATGCTTTACAACCAATTTCAATGATATCGGCGTATATAATTATATGCATGTTCAACGCATTTTTCGTTTTGGTAAAGGAAATTTTCAATGTAGTTTTTGATGGTATGTTCCTAGTATTATAACGACAAATAGTATGCTGCCTCGTTATGCTTTATATCTCTTCATTCTGCATTCATAGAACATTATTAGTTTTTATTCCACGATCGATTTGAGGCATCAACTTTCCTTCAAAACGTAACAGGCTACATTCAGCAACTATCTTTGTTTACCTACCATTAATGTGTTGGTGTTATCATTATCTGTACATTGTTTCATTAAATTCTTCAATGAACGCACCAATATTCAGGATCAGGTAAAGACCAGCTGCGAAACAGGTAAGGACCAGTTCAGGACCAGTTAAGGACCAGTTCAGGAGCAGGTTAGGACTAGCTAAAGACCAGCTAAGGATCAGCTAAAGATCAGGTAAGACCAGGTAAGGATCAGTTAATGAGCCAGCTCTGCTATACGCATTGCCGCTGGTACCGCCGGGACCCACAGTGGGTCTTGTGAGTACCGTTACCGTACTCTCTGTGCCCGGTGTAACCTAACCAACACAGAAAGCCGTTGATTTTCCTGTTGTAGTCCGTTGTTTTTCTCACTTTCTCCCGTGTCTCCTGTTCTAACAAGCAACATGGATGTTTTTCTCGTTGAAAATATTCTTCGTACTATCTATATCAATTTTCAGGGTCATCAGTTGAACGGTGTGAAAGTTATCTTCGTGGCGTCTAGAGCCATCTTAGAGGCGAGTTGCACCAAAGTAGATAGCATAAAATCCTTCTCCCTGAAAAAATACATTTATGTGCCAAGTTTTAAAAACTCATATTTTCAATATATTAATTATACTTAACAAATTGGTTTTTTAGATATCATTGCCTCCACAACCACAAATTAATTATAATAGTTGTTTTTTAAGCAGGTAATCATCAAAAATTACGAATCATATATGAGAGACTACAAAGGTAGAAAAAATTCCGATGAACATTTTGGGTGGATGGCCATTTCT
>WYDF02039724.1:0-25811 GCA_009867245.2 Adranes taylori | reverse complement strand
TGAATACTTTCTCTAAGCCTCGTGGCGCCAGATGTATTTTGGCGAAACGCTGGCACACTGAAATACCTACCTCTCGAGACATAACCCTGAAGACAAGTAACTACTTATATATATATATAGCGTTCTTTTCATTTTAAGTTATATATTGTTCTTATTGCCTCTTTTGAGTTATAAACACATTTCTACTCATTCAACAGTTTCCCCAGCAATGTTTTTAAGTATTAAGTATTTTTAAGGGTGCTAAGAGAATATATTGCTTTACTTAAGCTGATTATAATAGTTGTTCTATATGTAATGACCAGTTAAGATATTCGTCTAAGTAAATTCGTACATTGAGTTTTATTTAAATGTAGAGTTCATTTATTATTTGAAAGACAGTTTTGTAATTATTCTATGTATTTAGTAGTATTGAACAATTGGGATAATAAATATTGAAAAATCTACCGCAATTGTAGCAGCTTATAATAATGTTAGAATGAATAAGTCAATTGAATTAAACAAAAAAACTTGAACTTAGATATACTTGCAGCAACTCAAGGAGATTAAAATTAGGTAAAATAAGGCGCTTGGTACTTAATAATAACGCTAAACTTAACTCGTTTATTCTTACAATTAATTAACAATTTTTTTACAGAATAAATTTAAAACAAGCATGATAAAGTTCAAAATGATGGTCCACGTTTTGTGGAAAAGAATCGGAATGTTTAAAGACATTAAAAGAAAATATCTTATATCAAATTTACAGTTCAATGTATGTTTTGAATATCTAACAATCCTATTTGATCTATATTGACTAAAAAACTGCATATAAGCGATGCGTATTTTGTTTTGTTTATACACATACGTTTGTCTGTTCAAATAGCTACGTTTCCAAAATATATCGTAGACATGCCATATATTATAATTGCATTTAGTTGTTTATCTTTTAATATGTAATGACTTTGTAATACTTTAGGAAATAATAATAATCAAAATTTTGTTAAATTTCCAATAAAAATGAAAATTAATATATTTTAATTAAATTTAAATTATAAAATTTTTATGGAAATTTGTCCAGGTTCATCCTTGGTTGAACAAGTAATGTTATAATAATCATCTGCGTAGTTCATTAATATTTAATTATAATGATACAATGCTACATTATTTTATGGAATTTATTGATTCTAATAATTTCCTATAATTTATGCATTATTCCCTTTGATCATTGAAAATATCTAAAATCACTATAGTAGAATCCAAAAATTGAATACGTTGAACATTTTAGTCGTTAGAATATATCTGTAAATAGCAATTACTTTTTAGGATCCTATGCTTTCGCTTCAATTTTCTAGATCTGTAATTTATTTTTTATAGTTTGTACTTAATCTTTTCTAACTGACCCCTCTACTACTTTAAACTTTTATATACACTCTTATGATTCTTTCAGGATTTTTGTTAATTGTAATTCATATTTTATAGGAAAAAGTGATTCAAAACGAAGCTATATATTTTGCGGTTAAGACTTGCACTAAATACCACACGGACAGATTATCAACGCTGAAAAGTACGTGGGCCAAACATGCAGTACGAATTTCCTATTTTAGTGATTCCAAAGGTAAATTGATTCAATGTTTTACAAGTATAAGTTGCTTAAAGTGGAAATGTGCTAATGTTGAACAGAATCATGTGCTTTTAATAGTTACCTGGTACTTATTCAGATATCTTTTGTTAAGATAGATTACATTAATTGTAGTCTGGAAAGAAAGTTTTATTCCATTCTTATTATTTTTAAATGTATACGTTTTAGATGACTCAATTCCTACGATTGATTTAGGAATTCCAAATACAGAAAATGGTCATTGTACTAAAACCCTAGGCATTATTCGTTACATAGCCAAGGAGTTAAAAGAATTTCTCCAGATCGGTTGGATTTTTATTGCTGATGATGATACGCTCTTGAGGTACTTTACTGAAATTTATTTAATACATTTACGCTACTTATTTTTGGAATTGTAATATCTAAAACTCTATATGTATTTGTACACAGTGTAAGTCGTTTACAACGTTTACTAGGCTGTTATAATGCAACTATACCTACTATGTTGGGAGAACGGTATGGATTTAATGTTCATCGATCGTCTGAAGAATCAATGAACTCTCAGAAATATCAGGTAAGCGTTAGCGACAAGTTTCTATTTCAAAAGTTAAATAAATTTAACTTATTTATACAACCTTCTAGAATCTTTTAAAGTTGTTACCAGCATTTTAATGGCGAAAAAAAAATGGTTTTCTTAAATATGTAAATATGGCAACAAATTGTAATTTTTTGTATGTTTTATCTGTTTTGATAATCTTTATCTGTTATTAATGACTATTTTATCTGTATTATCTGCTATTGATTTTTTAACTCGGTCTTAGACGTGATAGGATATTATTGATATTGTCACATATTTTTTAGGTGAGCAAAGTGGTGAGGTGAGATTCTTTCAGGTTTTGTCCCAACATAACCTCTCCACTAAATTTTGAGTACCTACAATCTAAATGTTCTTAAGTACAATTTTTTATGGTCACAGGCGTGAACAAATAAAGACATGAATAAGTTGAACACTATTGTATTGGAAACCTTCAGAAAAATATAACAATAAATTCAAAAAATTATACTCAATCAGCATAGACAAATCAGAAATAAACACTGGTTAATTGTTCAATACAATAAAACAACGAGCAACAAATTAATTACCTCATAATCGTAAATCAGAACAAAAATGAATAGTTAAATGCGCAATGAGTTCAGTTCAATAAAATGCATAAAACAATAAAACACTTACATGTGAGTTTGAAAAAATAATCATTCGGATTATCCGTCACTCGAAAATCAACCCTAGTTCGAATTGATTATCACACTCCCGAGCTCTCTGGGTATCTAAAATTACCTCTTGATTTCGAGGCAATCTATCCCTTAATTCGTAGTTTTTCGATTCAAATAATTTATTCGCGACTTAGGACTTCCCTATTTTCTGAAACACTTCCCGGTTATAATTTTATTTTATTTCAAATTAACTTTAATAATTGTAATAACTGTACTTTCGACTGGCCGACGGGCATAGGTTTTGCTTTTGGATTTTAATTTTAATATATATCTGCATAGTAAGCGCTATATTTCGAAAGAAATTATTCCCCAGTGTATAAAATACATATATATTTTTTTTTATAAAAAAAATTCAGTCTTGTATATTCAGTGTATTTAATTTTAATAGGCTGGATACAATTATATTACTGGTGGAGGTGGAATAGGAATTAGCAGACCGTTGTTATTACGATTAGCAGAACCTGGTGTATGTGTCTGTCCGCAAGATTCAGCGCCTGATGACATGCTACTTGGACTTTGTGCAAGAAGATTAGGTGTTGAAGTCACGCATTCTGCAGTCTTCCATCAAGTATGTACGCCCAAATTATTTAAACACTGAAATAATTTGAATCCAGTACTATCCAAATTTTATTTGAAAGGCTTCCGCTTTTGATTGCCTGAAAAAGCATTTTGTCCCTTTGACTGAGGTCCTTAAATTTGTTTGACAAAAGATGTTGTAGCTCTGCACAAACTGCATTAATAAACCGGATATTTTCACGTCTTATCGAATGTAATTCGATAGATGTCCTGTTTACGACATAATAGTGGTATGCAAGTTTAGGAAAAAAAAATTATTGTTTTATTTCTAATCGTAATATTTGACTCATAAGAACAAATATTAAACTACCAGACGGAGATGTCTTGTACTGAGCAATTATAACATTTATTAACTAACTATCAAAAACACTTCCCAATAACTTGCAGCTGTGTGACAGATTCCCACTCGCGACGCTGTTAATGGGAAGCCTTAGCGACTATCACCGACGGCGCAAACAAATTAATTACAGAATTTAAACAGTCCTTGGAAATATGAACTCGAGCGCCAGGTCAGTTTAACGTGAGATCGCACGCTGGAACCGATCTTCTTCCTCCGGTCCTCAGTGGCTTACTGAGGGCACATGTAGCTGCGAGTCTTATAAGAAAACCAGTGGTTGTAGTTCAAGTTATTTCGGCGAATCGGTTTCCTTCTTGAGTCGGGGGAACACGAAAACATCACAAGGGAACACATCAGGGCTGTAAGGAGGTTGTAGAAGCTTAGTGACCTTTTTTTTGTCAAAAAGTAGCTTCCACACGCTTCAACAGATCTTGCGCAATCGTCAGTGTTGCTTCCTTTTTGTCGTCGGTGAGGATTTTGGGCACCAACTTGGCCCAAATTTTCCTCATTCCAAGGTGGTCCCACACAATCTCGTGAACTTGCGTTTTTGGCAAATTTAGTACATCGGCTTTTAATCGCACACTCAAAGGTCGATAGGTAGTCAAAAGAGTTCTCACCCTTTCAACACTTTCCTCCGTTTTGGCTGTTGTTGGCCGTCAACCTTTTTCTTCATCCTCAACGCTCTCTCTTCCCTCCTTAAAGGCCTTATGCCAAACAAAAACCTCGGATCTCATCATGCATTTATCCCCGTACGCTTTTCTCAACATTTCCAGTGTCCCCAGAGTTCCCAAGGCTGACACAAAATTTAATTACGTACCATTGCTTCATCAACCGAGACATTTTGCTTTGTGACAATACACCTACACAGCTTATCACGCGACAAGCGACCTGCTTCGTAACACTGCACCAAGCAAACTACGGTTTGTTGCCTCTCGTTGCTAAGGCTTCATACTACCCCACCATCAGTTTTTCGCGTCTTTATACTAATATAAAATAAAAATTATCTTTAACATTCTTCGAAGCATGAAAAATACATAAATGCCGTTTGTAGAATATTTTTATTACTTTTAATATTGTTAACGTTTATTAAAATAACTGAATAAGGTCAATACTATTATCTATGGAATTATGAATGTTGCACCAGAAAAATGTTCAGAACAAATATTGTATTTCTCCTCCTATAATGGACCAACGGATCGGCTAAAAGGAGCTCGGGCAGGATAATTTCCCAAGAGAGTTAACTTTCTCATCTCAATGCAATTTCAAGATAGAGATCCTATTCAGACACTTTATCCTATTCTTTCGCATGATCTTCGTCAATATTTTAATGAAGCATTGCAATGTCAACACAGAGATAGAAACACCCCTATTCCTTCACATTATTGGATTAACATACCACATGTAAATTAATTCAATGAATTAAGTAATGCTAATGAGTGCAACAGCATTAATGAGTTAACAAAATCATCTATTGTTCTTCATAGACAAAATAAACAGAGAAAGAAAATATTAATGCACAAATAAATGCCAGTGTATGAATCTTAAATTAAATCAATGAGGAAGCAATGGTGGTTAATTAAACACAACAATAAAGCCAAATGGTTTAAATAAAACAGTGCAAATGCAATAATAATAATAATCAAAAGCGGTGCATATAGATTAATTTAAATATGCGGTGATAAAATAATAAAACCATAGCAATGCAATAGTGTGTAAAATAATAGTTAATGGATCAACGGATGGGTGGGAGTAACTCTCATTGCACGGTATGTATAACGGGCCAGACAAAAATCTTAGGAAATCACTATCAGTTACAATAACACCCTCGTGAACGTAGGTACTATAGTCACCTGCCCACCCAAAACTAACCCTGTGAACGTATGTTAGCCTTAGATGCACTCTAGTGAATGGAACGATGACAACACCACTATCAGTCACAATAACACCCCCGTGAACGTAGGTGCTATTGCCGTTTTCGTACGTAGGTACGAAAACGTGAGTGAAAACACATGCAATTATATAGCAGAGAAAGGTAAATGTATCTTTCTTACAAAACGCGTTAACCGGCGACTGTTACTGGTACCACTGCTGGTTCTAACGTCGGCTGTGGCTATAGCTGGCTGTATCTTCCGCACTGGAGCTCCTCTACGTCATATGGTCATACGGCATTGGTCATAAACTCCTCTACTCATTGTTTTACGACGCGGCACGGTTCTACCTTTGATTCAGTGTATATCACATATACGTGTGAAAACCAGCGAGCTACAGACACATATGTCCGCAGTTTTTGGTAGATGAACGCTACTATGCGTACATTCGTTATTCCCACTCTATATATTGTCAACAATTATATGTCATACTATAATGCTTAGCAGTGAAGCGCGATCCATACACGCTCGTATGAACACACTACACACATATCCATACTTACATTACATGCATCACTTAATGGTGTAATCAGTACGTACTGCGTTTAGTTAAAACAAAACAGATAAGCGTCCAAATTATCACCACCTTTTTCTCAGCAATCTTGTTTGTTTATTAATACATTATATCTACTAGTGAAAATAATATTTGTTGACATATTTAATTTCTATAGCAATATATGGACAAAGAGAGGTTTTCTTTTAACATTAAATGCGTTTGGATATTATAATATAGCTTGATTTTAGCATAGGGTTACCAAATTTCATTCGATCAATTAATTTAATACGTAATTTAGAGACTTTTATCTTCACAGTAACGTGCTTCGTCACATCTGGTTGATTCATTCTTGTCATATTGGTAAATATTTTTATTTTCAAATCTAATCCAGCATCACCAAATTCTTTATCTACGAAGGATCATAGATTCGTTAGAACATGCTACAGTTCGTGAGAGTTCAGTCCGTCTAGTTTTATATCCCACAGAAATACTAAACTTGAAATATACGTTTCTATCTGAACTCCCAGTAAATGACGCACCTAATTTGCCATATCTAATCGAGACCCTGGGTATCCAAGTCAGATCTGTCATCAATATATAATAAGAATTTTCTATTTTAGGCCCGTCCAGTTGATTACGCTTCCGATTATCTGAAAACGCATACTGCAGTTTCTTTTCATAAATATTGGATGATTGATCCTCTTGCAGTATATGAAAAATGGTTTTCAGAAGCTGATTCGAATTTCAATATAAAACATTTCGAATTATAATTAATATCTACGTATTTTTTATATCTTAAGAATAGTTGGAATATATTTTATAATAAATATTATTTTTAAATGTATTGTTTCGTTAATGAGATCTTAAACGCAAAAAATTCGTGGACATGATCGCCATCGCATTTTTATATACTGGTCCTACGTCCTACGTTTTATTATATCCAGCATGAAACAAAAGTTGAACCTATTAGTTTTGACTGTCACCTTTTCGTATATTAATTATGCGTCGTATATTAAATTCAATTAGCACAATAGTATGTAGGGTAAAGTAAACATCATTAGTCTAACCCATGAAATTATGTGATACATTACGTTCTCCCACTCTTATATACATAGCACACTCTCTTGCTCTTCCATTCATAATTACGTAGTCGATCACTGATCCACCACTGTATCCTCTATAAATCAATTCCCCATTCCAGTCACCGCTAACACTTCCATTCCCAACTATTAGCTTTTCCTCCTCTATCGACTCTAACATCCTTTTACCTTTCATATTAACCACTTTCTCTATGGATTTTGTTCCCATATATTCCCCATCCACTCCTACATATACACCTCCATTTTCTCCTGAGGGCACATGTAGCATTCCAATCCCCCATTATTTTTACATTTTCGCAATTTTGTATTTCACTATCAATTACTGTATTCATTCTTTGCATAAAATCTTTCCATTCATGCTTTAATATCAATCCACGTATTAACAACACCCAATTCCTCACCCCTATTCTTACCTTCGTTCTACACATACCCACCCATTCATCCTATTTCCATTCTAACTCTTTCATTCCTGCTTTCACTCCAGTTACAATCCCCCCCCCATTTGCCCTTCCTTTTTTTATGGACCCGCTTCGTCTCCTGCATCTTTCATATATATTCCCCAGGCAAGCTCTTACTCACCTCTTCCCATCTAACCTTCTCTACCCAAGTTTCCACTAATCCAATTATATCGTACTGTTTCAAATAATTTATCATTTCCCCATCGTTCAAATTATTTACTAACCCTGCTACATTCCAACATATCGCTTTTAGTTGCTTAATTTCCTTCATCCCCATGACTAAATTATTTATCCCTAAATTAATATCAATCCACGTTTACTTTCCATGACATTCCCTGCTATATCCTCCTTCTACTTTCCTTCCATTGCTCCGTTGTTGTCCTTGTTATCTACTATATTTGCTTTTACATTTTTCCTTACAGTGCCACTCCATTTCCTCATTACTTCCATATCTAGCCCTAATCAGATTCTCATATTTATCATTCCATGTCCATAGGACTATCTAGGCTTTCTTAAACCCGACTATCACACGTTCAGTACCTTTCTTCTTCTCCTGTAACTCTTATTTGCGTTTCTCTCTCTTTTCGTTAAGTTATCGTCCAGATAAATGTCCGTACCCTTCAACAGTTTTTCCTTTTCATGATGTCCATCTTTCCTTCCCATGTTTCTATTTTCAATAATAACGGTCTACATCTTTTTTTAACATCCAATTTCCCAACTCTATACCTCTGTTAAAATATATTACAAGAGGAAAAAAATATTACAAAAAATATCTCGGCTAAAAAATATTACAAGAGGAAAACCACAAGAGTCTATTTTGGCTCCTATATTTTTCATAATTTTCATTAATATCTACCACAATATATTTGCATTCATTCAGTACTGTATCCAGATGACACTACTTTTTCAGCGGCAAAGGAACTGAGGAACTAGTGCAGCAAAGTTTAAAAAACAATTCTAAAATAGTAAGCGAATATTCACTAATAATGTACTAGTAGTTAACAATGACAAAACCACGGTAATAAGTTTTGCAATGGATAGGAATATAGAAACGCATGAAAGTGTAAAGCTTCTTGGAGTGCAAATAGATCCAAAACTAACTTGGAATAACTACGTGCATCCATTCATAGATTATCAAAAGCAACAAACGCAGTTAGGAGAATAGCCCAGACAACTCGTAAAAGAGCCTCGTTAAGCAGTTGTTTAACAATGTCCAACTCCATACTTTCTTACGGAATAGAAATATGGGGTCACACAACACATTTAAAAGAAGTTCCATTAGTACACAAAAGCAGTGAACTATAGAAGATGTGTCAGATAATGTATCGTGTGATTTATGAAGTATACAAAAACAAAACAGAATGCGTAAAAATAATACTATTCACCAGCATAACACCCTTAAACACAATATACAAATTCCCAGCATTCGATTAATGGCTATCCACTATTTGAGATGTGGCTATAAAGAAATTAAATGTGCCCTACCAACTGGAAGAACCTCAGCTCAAGGCGTTTTGACAGAAATTAAGGACACATTTTGTGAATGGTACATATTACAATAAAGAAGAAATTGAATTTCATAACATACAGTCAACTTATTAAGCTTTTACAGGATATTTGTTACTTTGAAGAGGATATTTGATATCTCTAAGAGACACTTTGTATACAGTATATTATGTATTGTTTGTGCTTTGACCTAAACTGTACAGTGGCAAATAAATATGTGTATGTTATTGACTCATCGCATGTGATTGAGCAACTTCATGATATTTATGGTATTTGAGACAAGGAGACACAATAATTCCTGCTTTTATCTGTGGGATAAAAATGCACTTGAACATAAGAGGGTTTTGCACAGTATCCTTATTTTTAAACAAAAAAAATATGGAAGCAACTAGTGCACCCCCCACCCTCAGCCGGCATAACATCCTGTCGGCGCCTTTGATCAAATAGCAACTATTTATAATTTAAAACTAAATATAGTGGCAAGACCGATATTGAAATGTAAAAGCCATATTGCAAAAGCGAATGAATACCTATAATAAAAATAAATCAATTTCTTCACATTGTTTTAAATAAAATACATACACAATTGGTAATTATTTATTTATAATTATATTACGTATTACTTTGATGCTAAACATACTTAGACCATTCCATGTATAACAACAGACAAAGATTTTTATATTTTATTTGAATGACACCAAATAAATTACTTTTGCATTATTTAGGAAATAATTAGCATAACCATTTTGATTAGAACTTAAATTGATTTCGAATCAAAGTCTAGTATTTTCTTGTTCTAAAATTAAGTCTAGCTATTCTAAATTACTAGCTACTACATGAAAGTTAAAACACAATTTAAACATGTTATTTGGTTTACTATTCATTATATTTACAGGTTTTCAATTAATTTATTCAAAAGACGGGTAAGTACGAAATACAAACATTGAAAATTTAAATAATTTTTTTGATTTTTAATATTAGATTAAATTTATTGGTTAATGATGTATTGGATGAGAAACGAGATTTCGAAAGTCTTTTAATGGACATATTGTACAATACTCTAAAACCTTTCAAATGCGTAGCTATACTATGCGACACAGTCTATTACAATTCGTTCAAGGAAACCATATTTAAGAAAATGGGCCTATACATTTCTTATTTTATTGTAAGTCATCATAACTTCCATATGCATAATATACCTTTCCAAAAATATTAAAATTCATTTAGGTAGAAATTGAAGATGCAGACGATCTTCTCTCACCCTATCCAGAAACTCAAGAATCTCTTATAACAATTCGAGAACAAGATTGTCAAACCTATATTATTCTAATATCTAATGGGATCCAAATGACTAGACTACTCCAATTTGGAACAAGGTATGACTAAATATTTCATTTGGTTATCAATTCAAAACATATACAAGGTGCAGTCTGTAAACAGTGTTAAATGGAGAAAAATTGTTCCTCTTCGTCTCGTTACGTTAGTAATTAAAAGATTTCTCAAATTGTACAATTATTTTTGAATTTAAAATCCTGATTTATGGACAAATGACTATCATTTTCTACACTAATATATAAATCAATGTTTGATGTTTTACTGATACAGGATAAAAATCTATCGCTAATGTTCTTTCCTAGATATCGAGTACTGGATACAAGAGCAAATTTTATAATACTCTATGATACTAGATTATTTGAGAAAGAATACCACTATATTTGGAAAACCATCATAAATGTAATATTTATTCGAGAATATGGAGGTGTAAAAAAAGTTGGCTCAGAACGTGGTAGTATTCCATGGTTTGAGCTAAGTACAGTTCCGTTTCCTTCTCCAATTCGTGGTGTTCTTATACCAAGACGTTTGGATATTTGGAGACAAAACAAATTTCGAACAGGTCTGCCTTATTAATTATTTTCTTATACAGAAAGTGCGCTACAATAAATTTTAGGGGCTGATCTTTTCCGAGACAAAACGAACGATTTGCATAATCAATCGTTAAAAGTTGTTACATTTCAGCATATGCCCGCAGCCGTAAAAACAATGATACCCGAATTTAAAACCGCCAAAACAGTTCTTGTGGCAAACAGTCAAGGTTTCACTGGAATTGAAGTTGAGGTATAAGTTTTCTATACACAAACAGTTTCAGAGCAGTCTTCGATTTTTCCTTAGTCTCCTTAACGGCGTAGCTATTAAAACGCGTTCGCTGCAGCGGTTTTTGAGTCGAATGAACAGGGAAGAAATCGGAAGGAAGCCAAATCAGACAATTTCGGTGATTCTTGGATGGTGTTCGTTCCACTCTTGGTCAAAAAGTGGCGGATTTGTGCGACGGCGCGTTGTCGTGATGCAATATCCACGAGTTGTTTGAAAAAAAGAAAGATAGAAATATATTTTGTTCATTCAATTAATATTGATTACACTCGTCATGGTTAATATAAGCCAAAAAACAGACACAATACATGTAGTCACACAATCCATAAATATTAAGTCATATGTGTGTAAATAAACCTCCGCTTAGATCTATGAACAATTCGCGTGTAGAACGTGATTCTATCGAATTATTGTTACAATTGGTGCATTTAAAGATAATTGGTGCACTAAAGACGTCGTAAGCTTTAGAAATGTCAAGGTATGATGTTGAAATTTGGTGGGAATGTCAATGACAGATGTGACAATCTAATAAAAAGTAGAATAACTCAATCGAGTGACTGAGAACACCACACGGTGGTCATTCCTGAAACGTTTTGATCAAAGTAGTATATGAATACATAATTTATTTTATTTCTAGATCCTTGCTACAGTATCGAAAGCAATGAATTTTTTCCCCGAACTTTATGAACCTGAAAAGGTTGATACTCAAATGTGGGGATATAAAAGACCAGATGGACATTTTTCCGGTTTATTCGGTGAATTGATCAACAGTAGAGCTGATATTGGTCTTGGCGATTTTTACTACACTTCTTACATATTGGATATTATGGATCTTACTATTCCTTACAATACAGAATGTTTATCTTTTCTAACGCCAGAATCGCTTACCGATAATTCGTGGAAAACGCTTTTATTGCCATTCAAGTAAATGGATACTATATAAACTACTAACTCCTAGAAACATAGGATTTAAAAAATCTATTTCAATTTAAATCGATTTTCGTTTTAGGCCAATGATGTGGATTGGTCTCATAATTTGTATTAGTTTCTGTAGCATATCATTTTATTATTTGGCTCGATTTCATAAATTTATTAGCGAAATGGAATTAGGTGGTAAAGAGAGGCCAATGTCAAAAATTGTTTCGAAATCATTACCATTAATAACTTTCGATCAATTAAACAAAGATCAGAAGTTCGATAAATACACCTTTATGAAAACTCAATTAGAGTTTAAGGTAAGTTTATTTCAAACTCAAATGAAGGCACATCATTCACGGAAGACAATATAGATAATTTCTGTGAACTATTCTCGCTACTTCATATACGAGGGATGTCATTTTAATTTTGGATATAACCACATAGACTACACAAGTAATAAAATATATGGTTTCGAAATTGACCTCAACACTTGTCAAAATAGCACCAGATCAATCGACAATTTCTCGCTGGTACTCTAAATTCAAACGTGGACGCTCGTCATCGATGATCCTACTCTAGGTCCAGCAAAATCAGCGGTCACCCAGGTAAGCTTTAACGCTATGCGCGAGATGATTAATGAAGAACGTAATGTAATTTACCGGGAGATCCAGAGTTTCTTGGGCCTCAAATCCAAAGGATTTTACATGATGAGTTGGGCGTGAAAAAATTATTTTCTCGTTGGATCCCACATCTGTTGACCGAGGAACAAATGGCGGCTCGTGTCAGTTGGTGCCGGAGAACTCTGAATAATTTCAACAGAGGTCGCTCCAAAAACGTGTACAGTATCGTCAATGGTGACGAGTCTTGGATTTATTCTTATGAACCCGAGAATAAACGTCAGTCTACTGTTTCAAGAGGAGGAGAACCCAAGCAAAGTCATCCGCTCCGGCAGCGTGTCGAAAAAGATGGGCGCAACTGTTGTATCAATATCCAGACATGTGGCTACAATTTCTTTACAAAAGCAAAGGACAGTAACTGCTGATTGATACACAACTGTTTGTTTACCAGAAATCATTTCCGAGCTGCGTAAAAAACAACACACAGCGTCGAATCAGCCTTTACCATGACAATGCGAGGGCTTACACTGCTCGGAAAATATTTGAGTTTTTGGAGCAACAAAACATCGAATTGCTTGATCAACCTCCGTATATCCGTAACTTAAGTCCCAACGATTTTTTTTACATTTCCCGCCATCAAGAATGCACTGCGTGGTCAACGATTTCAATCACCTGAAAATGCAGTCGATACTTTCCAAATAACCATTTCGAGAATACCAATTGAAAAGTGGAATAAGACCTTTAACAATTGGTTTGAGCGAATGCAAAAGTGCATCGACGATGATGGCAAGTACTTTGAAAAACAATAAAGGACAGACATTAAAACTATTGTCTTTTGTTAAAGCTATATGAAAAACTAAAAAGACATCCTTCGAATCTAATTTCTAATCTAGAACACATTAATTTTATAATTTTAGCCAAAGCTGGAAGGAGAACCAGAAGGTTTATACTTATTCGCTGAAAAAACGAATAGCTTTATATATACGTTTAGTATGTTAGTAATGGTTTCCTTGCCTAAATTACCTACTGGGTGGTCTTTAAGAATGTTGACCGGGTGTTATTGGGTTTACTGTATGCTAGTTGTAACAGCTTACAAAGCTAGCATGACATCGATTTTAGCAAATCCAGCGCCAAGGTAAATTTAGAACCTCACTAAATAAATCAAGTACTTAGATATAATTTCACTATTTCTATTTAAATTTAGAAACGCAGAAAATTAATAGGGATACTAAGATCTTATTATTCAGCATTACATGTCTCCTATTCATTATTCAAACTTCTATAAATGAGCTGTTGACCGAACTGATGAGCTGTATAAAAGTATGAGGATTGGGTGGACCCATGCTTCTCAGAAAACATTTACAATATTTTCCACAATGAACGAATACTATTATCTACGAAAATCATATACCACAAACATATGTAGCAGTGCTACAGATATATACTAATTTTTTCAATAGATTGATTGAACCGTTAATTTGTGGTAATCCATGATGAAATATGAATTGGAAGTGTATTTAATTCGGGATTTTGTCACTTATAGTACAATTGATGACTGTATAGTTTCAACCCTTTCGGGCCATCTTCAAACATACAGACTATTAATTCATACGAATTATTGGATCTAATGATATTAACGATTAAATGGAAGAGAATCGACGATCAGACATACAATTAGACCAATATCAGTCGACCAATCAAAAGGGAGTTTACCAACAAGCAATAATTACCATCAATTAACAACCAGTGAAATCAACGATGCAATTGGCCAGACAACCAAACCAACAATAGATATAATAATTGCACGAGAATCAACCACCAAACGAGGAGGATTAATTAGCACTGAAGCAGAAACAACAAGACCAGTGCAACAGGGGGGTTTAATCAACAAGCAACAATTATCATTAATTAACAAGCAATGAAGATTGTATACCAAACTGGGGCACAACATGGTGAATTATTTGTTTTCCGGTTGATTTTAGTGTTTATAGTCAATTTGAATAACTGTAGATATTTTATATAAAAATATATTTATTTTCTTATATAGATAAAACTATGTTTGCTTCTCTCTATCTGAAAGCGAAATGATTTTCCTGTATGGTTGGGTGTATGTTTTTGGGGGAGGGTGGTACGCAGGTATATTTATTTGAAGAATGCATGAATTTTTTAACCTAAAGGAACAAAATACATGCATTCTTCAAATAAACATATCTGCGAACCCCTTCCCACCAAAAATATACCCACAACTACACGGGAAAATCATTTCTCTTTCAGATTGAGAGAAGCAAACATCGCTTTATCTATTTAAGAAAAAAGTGTACAAGTTTCAATTTGCGATGCTATATGTAACTATTTGTTCGTTATGGGCTTGCCTGTGGACAGTATTAAATAAATAAAAGAGATTTTGATTGGATTTGGATTTTGATTGGGCTCTGATTGGATTTTGGCCTCTCTTCTATTTCACCAGGACGCCGGTAGAATTGAATGGTGTATGGTTAGTGTAAGGTATTGTATGTTGTTCCAGTCATTGCGTGAAATTGGAGACGTGGAATAAAAATACGTCGTCGTGTAGAATACATTGTTGCGTTGTGCGAGCGACCGGAGACGATCTGACTGTTGGATATGAATTGGTTCCTTGGTTTGGCGATGTTGACCCGTTGGTGACGTTGCCTCTTTGATGGTGGCTTCTCCATTACTTATTTGACACCGGCTTACTCATGGTTGTATCGAAGGCACGGTTAAAGAATGAGGAGGAGAATTGTAAATGTGAATAGGAGAAAAGACATGAAAAATTTAATGATGACTGAATTGGAAGAGTCAACAGATGCTTGCATAATACTTAGCTTTTGAAACGTAAATGTTTGATTATGCTTTTTCATTTGATAGTTGATTTTGAATGATTAAGTTATTCTTAACTATTGCGCTACTCTGAACAAACCATACTTAATATGCCAAAACTTAACCAAAACATGTGAATTTGTTCATTCGAAAATGACTACCACAAAACCTAAAATGCGTCTGGAGAACACTAGATTGTGTAGGCCCTTTTATATACAATTAGCTGGCAAAAGATGTTACTGACGTGTCGGCGATGACCAGTGACACTTGTCGTAGGTCGCCAGCTTACTGAGCGTGGCATATCTAGAACTATGACCAATGGGAAACCGTCATTACTCCACTGCCAAATTTAAATATCAAAATTGCATTATCTTGTTGACCAAAATCTATGAAAACATAAATTGTGGTGGTAGTAGCTTTATGCGGCCAAAATTTTAGAGCATAGCATTGAAACGCCTTCTGTTAAAATTCATAGACCTAACAACCAATGAAAGAAGGCTTAATCGGTCGAAGCACAAAGGGTGAGAGGCATAGAGGCTTATTGAAAATGGGTGGGTGAAATAAACGTTGTCATAAAAATCTTTAGGTAAAATTCATAATAGCATTCGCAAAAAATATCAGATGCGAAAAGCTTCCGACACTTCTCGGTATGTACGTATAGCAGGCAGCATAAGATCACGTAAGTGATATCCTATGACTTCTCTCCCGCGTATATTGGCAGCGTCATTTGAGTATTTTTCTATGCGAGCGGCATTCGTTTGAGATATTTATATAATTTCGCGCCATATTATCTTCTAAATAGTTGATATTTTATTTAACAATTTAGTCGCTTGTTGATTAAACCCTCCTTTTGCTCTGGCCTTGTCGTTGTTTGCTAATTGATCCTCCTCGTTGGATAGTTGATTCTTGTACAATTATCGTATTTATTGTTAGTTTGTCAACTTGTCTGCCTGATCGTTGAGTTTCTCCCATTCAATCGTTAATATCATTAGATCCTATCCTTTGTAGCCACAATATGGTCCCCTCCACCCTAATAATAGTATATCTACTACAACCGCACCCTTAACAGTTCCCCATGAATAAATAATCTTGTTGAATATGTTTGAAGATGGTCCGAAAGGGTTGAAACTATATAGTCACAATCTACCAATTGTACTTAAGTGGCAAATGACGAAATAAATACACTTCCAATTGATATTTCAATAGGTTTTTTTTTTCGTCAACGGAAAAAAGTGTTGAAGACAGAACATTCAAAACATTTTCCTAAAATCAAATAGTCTCATTCCAATATCTTCAATAGAACGTGACCATATCCCATTTAAAATTAAAACAAAAACTTTTGAGTACATCCCAAAATCTATTACCGACAGAACAGTCATACAAATGTTGTTGTATAATGTATTTCAATTCTTTATATTTCATCTCAACACTTCTCTAAAATGTAATTTTAATATTTAACTCGCTGTTATTTTTTACACTGTACAGGGTAACGATTGATACAATAGATCAATTAGTGGATAGCAATTTAGAGTTGGGTAGTTGGAGTCAAATCAATCGATTGTTTTTTAAAACATCGTTAGATGCGGCTAGTCAAAAAATAGGAGATAGATTCGAAATTACTAATAGTACAGAATCAGCTGTCGATAGAGTAGCGCTTGGAAAATTTGCGTTCTTTGAAAACATATATTACTTGAAAGAGGTATATTTATACTTTTAAGTGTTTACTATAAGTTACTGTTTGTTATTCATTTGCAGGCAGCCGTAAAACGAGAAATGAGAATGGAATTTATGCAAACACATCCGGAGAATTTTACGAATAGAGACTTGTCGTCCGATAAAGGAAGTAGAAATCTGCATATTATGGATAATTGTGTTATTAAGATGCCAATTTCAATTGGTAAACTTGCAGTAAAATGTCATAAACTTTTGCACATATTCTAAATACAACAGTTTAGAAAACTGTAAATGCTACCGTTTGAAGTTTTTAACCAAATGATAACTGCACATGACTGACCAACAATTTATTAAAATCAGAATCAGAATTTATTCGTGTCAGTACAATATAACTGTTTACACTCATTAGAACTAATATATTAAAACTTTTATACATTATATGAATAAAAATACAATAAGACAATAAGAATAACACACACTAAAATAATTATATTTACAACATGAGTAAACAATATGAGGCCCACCTTGTCAATGACTCACTGCAAAATCATAACTATAACACCACCCTAGTTATCTAAGGGGCTCTTTTAAGAACTGATCGTAAGTATAAAAACACCATCGCTGCAGATAGTCTTTTATACCAACACTCTATAATTCACCAACTCAACACCAGTTCCAGGCTGAAGAGGATGACAAATCCTAAAGCCTCATACAATAAATTCAGATAGTCTTTTATAAATATGTAGTGGAAGAATATTAAATAATGTAATGGCACAATACTTGCTACCGATTTGTGTCCTATTTATCCTGCACCGTGTAATTTCATTGTGTCCTCTAAAACGTGTCATCCTTCTGATTCGTGTCATATTGTGATTTCACCCATTTTAGAGATTCAACTATAAAGACTCCAGGTAGTGTTAGACCATAAAATAGTAGTTTACAATCCTCTCTAAAACTAGCTCCTGAGACTATTCTCACAGCTTTACGTTAGAGTCTAAATAAATTCTTTGCATGTGGAGAGTGGTCCCATATTAATATAAATATACCATGTGAGAAAACTACGGAAACATCCATGATATGCAGTTTTTAGAACATCAGCTTCCACCACATATTTAAGACTTCTTGTACAATGCTTTAGATAATCTTTTTGATACATATACTATATGCTGTTCTCAATTCATCTGTGGGTCAAGATAGATTCTCAACAATTTAGTACTCTGTAATGAATTATAGGTACTGTAAGAATCTCTCTCATACTGAAAATCATCCCATGTATTTTATCCAAGATTATGAGTGCCAAAGCACTTTTGCATGTAGTTTCTTGAAAGTACCACATTTGCAGTTGCCTCTTCTAAACTATCAGAATTTTTAAAAATTGCCGTGTCATCAGCAAAATATCCAACCTGATTACCCAAGTTGTATATGTAATCATCCAGATCATTTATATACAGTAGACGGCCTTGTGGTACTCCATACTTAACCGATTGACCAACTGAAACTTCATCATTCCATTTTACTACCTGTATGCGATACTTTAAGTATGAACGCATTAACAATGCGAATCTATCGTCACATCTAGATCGCACCAACTTTCTAATACGTAGATCATGTAATACACAAACGAATGCTTTAGTTAGATCACAAAACAGTATTGATGTATATCCCTTAGAATCATATGTATTGCAGATGCTCTCATTATTGCTGAATAATTTGTTACGATTCAAAATATTCGTATAGCTATCGCTTTATAAATATCTCGAAGACTTGAAAATATAGGAATGAGCGATATAGGTCTGTACTTCCCCAACCTAGTGGAATCCCCTCCCTTGATAGATTCGGAACGCATGAGAGTTTGAGATTCGGATACGTGCTATTTTATATGCTTAAATTTATAATTTTAGAGGTATTTATATATTTAATACCGCCTTCAGTAATTGTGCATTAATTCCGTAAACATCTTTACTTTTATCGTTTGTCATATTTGTTATGTTGTCTCGAATATCTATATAGCTCGCTTCCCGCCATGCTCTAGCTAGAAGATTGTTTGCGTATAACTTATGTAACTGCTTTCTGAAATTTATGATAGCAACTATATTTTAGTATGGCGACTTTAATTACTAACATAATTTATATATTGTGTCAGTTTAAAAAATGAATAACTAAATTTTGGAAATTATTTTAGGTATGCAGAAAAATTCACCAATAAAACCACGCGTAGATAAGTTCGTAAGACGTGTTATTGAAGCGGGTTTGATTAAAAAATGGTTGGATGATGTTATGCAGTCAACACTTAATGCTGATGTTACGGAAGCAGGAGACGGAGTTATTGTTTTAATGAACGCCCGAAAATTTATTGGATCTGTTGTAGTTTTAGCTATCGGATGTTTTATAAGCATTTGCACATTTATTTGCGAAATTATTCATTTCCATTATGTGTTAAAAAAACATCCGGACTTCAATAAATATACCAAAATTATTATAATCAAAGATGGCAAGAAGGAAGATTCAAATTAATTATTTATTTTAAAAGAGATGTTCGTATGACTATAAATTACTAAATGCCGCCGATTGTTGGAATAATCCTATAGTTAATTTTGAGAATGATGTTCATAGACTTTTAAACCAGGAGGGAGATCCTTCTTCGTTCGGTTTTTCATCTTCGATTGCCCTTCCTTTTTCAAGTGCTCTCTGTCCATTTGATTCCTAACACTCAAGGTTTAAAAGGTATAATTCTACTTTAGTGTCGAGTAAGATCAGAATTGGAATCCAACACTGACACGAAGTACTAGAGTGATTTGACGGAAATCTAGTCTAAGTATCGAACGCACGATTTTTGTTTTTTTTTATTAATTTCTTTTCAACATAGTGCCCTATTAAGGCAATACACGTTTCAAGGCGACTTTCCTACATCTTCATGTCTTCCGAAAAGTAATTTTGCTCGAAAATTGTGGGAAGTTTCGGTCATGACTTCATTGTTTATGCAAAACGGCGTCCTTCGAGCCGTTTTTTAGGTTCGTAACAGGAAGAAGTCGCAAGGGGCCAGATCTGATGAATACGGTGGCTGCTCGATCAATTCGTAACCTAATTGGTTCAATTTTGTCTACACGACGGCCGCTCTGAAAGCGGCTGCGTTGTCATGACCGAAGAGATTCTTTTTGTACGGTTTTTCTTCAATTCGGCGTCTTAAAGCTCCAATAATGCTACGTAGAAATTGCCAATTATGGTTTTATCTTTTGCCGAATAATCAATAAGAATAATGCCCTAAGAAACCCAAAAAACAGCCGCATGGCCTTACCTGCCGATTGGGTTGTCTTTGCCTTCTTCGGTGAGCCTTCGCCGCTTTTTCTCCACTGTATTAACTGTTTCGTCGTCTTCGGCGTGTAGTAATGGACCCACGTTTCATCAACAGTTACGTATCGACGAAAAAAATCCTTCGGATCACGTTTTATCTTAGCCAAAATCTTCTTCGAGTCCGTCACACGTGTGCGTTTCTGGTCGATAGTGACTAAACGTGGCAGTCATCGGGCGGATAGCTTTTAATATTCAAATATTTGTGTATGATGGCGTATACACGCTCAGTTGATATGTTTGCTGCCTCTGCTAACTCACGAATTGTATTTTCCTTTCTTGTGAACTTAATTACTGAACGATATTCGACTTTTTTCCATTTTGCACAAAACACAAAAGTTGCTTGCTTGCGACGGTTGTAAAAACAAAACTAATTGTTCTTTTTGCTTCAAATTTTGACACATCATATGTTGGATGGCAGATGTCAAAACCAATATGGCGTTCGTTCTCACATAACGCCATCTATCGAAGGCTAGATTTATGTCAAACCACCGACGTAGATGCTCCATTAATTATTTCGATGAAATTACAGTAGAAGTTAAGAACGAAAAAGAAAGAATTAGCCAATTAGCAGAAAAACAATTGAAACGAAACAAGAATTCGTTTGATCGTGCTTTCGAAATGAAATTACTTAGGTGGAAATCTTTGAATTTTTATCTCAATCAATTCAATCTGACAACGGATCAACTACCTCGCTATTCTTCGAGCGTGATGTCACACTCTGTGGGAGAAGCAGCGCTTGTATGCGCAATAACATATCGCGTGTACATGTATCGTGAGGAACACAAGATGTGTACTTCAGTTATCCAAATCCATAATTAAAACGTCATATTTAGAGAATGGATTCAAATGCCCATATGCATCAATTAATGAATAAAGGAAATAATAATCGAGCTCAAGCGGTAACAAATTTCAAGGAGTCACCCTGTCGCTCAAATTGAGATTAATAGAATTTTTACTAAGGTCCACTATAAAGGTTCATAAAATTTGATCGATCTCGTTGCCTGGAAAAGTGAAAAGAAGAAATGTTTAAATACACGAAAGGAAAAATATTAAAATGTGAATGCAATATCTTTCAACATTGGGCAGTTTGGTAATGTACATGTATCATTCTAGTATGTTACAGTGAAAAAATTCGCTTCAAAAGTAAAAGTATATGCGGATCCGGGAGAAATAAGATCACAAATACAACTATCTATTGCACCTAATAATTATACAACTACAATTAACTTAATGATGTATCATTTTTATTTTGCAAAAATTTTAATTTTACAATTTGCTGTGTTAAAGATTTATGTGAGATAAAAAAACTAACGCTAAATGATAAAAAATCGATATTTCTTTTTTATTTGTCAATTATAATTTTATTGGGCTGGGCGGAAATAGAACAACCCTCCAATATTCATAATTGACAATAAACTGTATTAGGGAAACAGCGTTAGAAAAACACTTATTAACTTTTATCGACTAAATTATGTAAAATAAGCTTTGTTGCTGTACATTGCAATAAAAGTTAAAATTATTGTATAACAATTTTTAGAAAGTAATAAAACATAATTACATTTAATGTACTATCATAGCAATTTTACAAGTTTATAAATCAACTAAATTATATCAATTAAGAATAGTTTTAAATAATTACTGCTGTTAACTTGAAGACATCGACGGATTTGTTATGGAAAAACGTGTAAAAGAGGTGTTAAATGTTGTATTTTGTGATTGTGACGTAGATCCTCTGTTCTAAAAGAATAAAGTAAGATATTAATTTATTATCTTAAATCTAGAACTATGATATCAGACAATACCCAAAAGAAAGAGGAGGACGTTGTTTATTTAAGCAAACCTATCAGCTAATATCACGTTTTACCTTTATGGAGAGACAAGTACACGGTCCTCCGAACCTGAGAGAAGCGTGTAGCCTTTGGCATCTTCAAGATTTCGAGCATGTTTGCACGATAAACGCTGTAGCACGTGCTTTCTCGAAATCTAGAAAGCAAATAAAAACATTCCTACGTGAAATACGCACTTGTAACCTAAAGGGGACATCATCACTTGTTCCCAGATCTTCTCAACATCCAAATTAATTTCCTCCTATTCCTTTCTTCTCCGATCTTTTGCTGGATTCTACTGGATACATACTGATGGTACGATGACAACGTATGACACGTCTTTGATATTTTGAATTGATTGTTTTCGAAATTGATACGAAGCTCGACAAGTCATTTTACTAGTTCCGATTTTATTGAGCCATAATATTATTTCGGTGTTGTAATTTTATTAACAAGGTCGTTTATAAACTACTATGCCATTCTCCTCTAGGAACTTCAATATTTCTAACAGTATGTTTGTTAGGTCCATTGTACTATTGTTAGGTCTTATTTTAGAAGTCTCCTTTTTCCCATCATATCATCAGTTATCCATCCCTTTCTTATCATCTCTCATCGGGTATCACAGCGGTCAACCATCTTTTGCTCAACTTTGATTTAGCTCAATGTTACCCATATTAGCTTGAAGAGCTTTTCCGAAATTCGGCCATATTTCTTGCACCGGCCGTTCTGGTGATGCCTTCTCTCTAATTTCACTCATGACTTTCTCTAACACTGCATTGAAACCATCTCTCACGACTTTAAAGTTCCTAATGGGCTGGTTTCGAGTGGGCTGTTGATTTAATTCTTTTGTTTGAGTAATTTGGCGAGTGTGATCGGAAGTAACATCTATCCGAGGACAGTGAATGATATTACATTATGAATATTTACAAGTTATGTAATCGATTTGGGTTCGCACGATGGTCTTCGTACATTTGCTGACTATTTACATGTAACAAACAGCATTTAAAAATTGGAATAATGTGTTCATGACATAGTTGTTAAAATCTGTCTTCAAGTTTAGCATTAAAATCTCTCTTCAAGATAGTGATTGCTTTTCATTCGTTTCAATGGTTCTCCAGTTACCCAAAACCAAAACCTTCACTTTACACGCTTTAAGAAAATTGCGCTGCACCCATGCCAAAGGTTGAATCCGCCACTAAAACAAATATGATCGATATGTTCATGCACTTATCTCTAAACATCCATGAGGATATCCCTAAATAAAGTAATTGCAACATTTCCATACCCTAATCATTTACAATAAAATTTTACTAAATTATTGTCCTGTCTTTGAATAAATAGAACTTCTAAGTTAATCATTATTTCTATAGTGACGCTTAACTTATTATATAAGTTAAAATACGTACGATTTTCATGCTATATAATTTATCTAAGGCATGTGGTACAATAGGCCGCATAGAATTTATTTCCAAGATAGTTAAGTGATCCAGAGCTGCATAATTTACTGCGCCTTTAAAAAGATAAACGATTCATAAACAAACAAATAAAAAAAATATAAAATATAATGAATATGAACCACAAAAGTAAACAAATTTTAAAATATATAACATCTAGATTTTTATCTTTTAAATTATCGTATATGTGCTTATGCACACAATTCTATCCTCTCTACATTCTATACAAAAAATCCAACAAGCATGAAAATTGTTATTTGGCGGTTATTGCATGTTAATTGGACTGTAGACTATTTCCTGTAATTATCAGTTGGACTTTTTTGTTACACAATCTTGAGGTAAAAGTGAGTAGAGGTAAGGTAGCGCTAATTATATTATAATTAAATTTAAAAAATATTCTGTTTCGACTTAAATAAATTTCTTTTATACCAGTGTTACTACGAGTAATGTAGGTATGATGAAAAACTACATGGTTGTAACATAGTATTAGATCTTTGACTATTACACATGTTCAGCATTGTGCTGTTTTTTAAAAACATTTAAATAAATAAAACATTAGGTCATTATAATTTGTTAATTTGTAATAAGTTAATTATTTACAAAATTTGTGTGGGCCTCGTAGCTCAGCCATTTAAGTATTTCTATGTAAAAGATGCTCGAAATATGCAACTATTAAATAATTATGTAAAGAAAGAATTAAAACAGTAAATATATCAATCTTGAAAATTTAGCATTAAAAATTACCTTTAATTACTTTATCTATAGAAGATCTCAGTTTTGACATTCTTATGTCCCATATATCTTTTATCATTGTTTTAATATCATCTGCTCTAGGAATATCATCGGCTGCAGCAGCCAATAACAATTTTGCTTCAATCATATAATGATCACTTGGCATCTTGGTAAATAAACTAAGAGTGAAACAGATTAATATTAATCACACAAAAGAGTAATCGTTTAATTCTTCTGTATCAATACGAAATACCTTGAAGATTTTTCCTCTTCTTTAATTTGTTCCAAATTATCAATATCCATCCAATCTGGTTTTAATATTCTACATCTTTGTTGCTGTTTTAGATTAATTGCAATCCACAAAGGCACGTTTAAAGGTAAACCTGCTCTAAAAGGTCCAATATCACCTGATATTAAATGTATTATATTATTTGAAAAAGTTGGAACTATCGATACTTTCTGTTTCTCGGCTAAAAACTCTATTTCTTCTGGGTCCATATCAATTTAGAAAAGATTTTGATTTTGAAAGAATTACTTATTCCATATTTTTAACATTTGAATAAGTTTTTAACGGTTCTAAGTTTTTTACCTTTAACAAAAACCTAACCTTACTTACTAAATATTACAAGTGACAAATGGAATAGTGACTAAAAGTAACAGGTGCTTCATGAGATGATTCTGATATTCAATTTCGTTGAGAAAAGATCAAATTATTTATTATTTTCGTATATTTATTAAAGATAAAACATATTCAATTTGAATAATCATCATCTCTTCATTATTCACCGGATTTAGCCTTTAGGGCAATGGGTGGGGGATATGCAAGATAAGAGCGATGTGCTGGAATGTGGCACGATTAAGAAACAAAATAAAAAAGGCAGATGTTAAGGAATACATAGGGTCATTCGATGTTGTTGGGCTACTAGAGCCTTGGGTGGAAGAGGGGGAATGGGAAGTAGTGGAAGAGAGTCTGCACAGTGGGATGATATGGAGAATACAGGGCT
>WYDF02039713.1:0-12494 GCA_009867245.2 Adranes taylori | reverse complement strand
CGCAGAATAGAAGCGTTCGAAATGTGGTGCTATAGAAAAATGCTGCAAATACCATGGACAGCCCACCGCACAAACGATTCTATTATACTAAGGAGTTGAACTAGGGCTCGCCTTGGTCTAACAAGTTGTCGAATTTGACTCTTCAACGGTCGGTGGCGTGATGACTTCTACTCTTTGGAATTCGTACTTTAAGGACTTGTTATGTGCCTCCCATATCTCAATAACGTGTGGTGCAGGCGGCGGGATGAAATGGCAGAAGGGAATGACCAACGCTTTGCAGGCATTTTTTCTACAAATTGGTCTGGCAATTCTATTGTTTCTGTATTTTTTTCTATTTTTTCTGTTTCTTCTGCCGTACGATGAACTTCATATTTCATTTCTCAGCTAATTTTCTCATACACTTTCCACATTGAATCTATGAACTCGGCTGTATCTTTTCGTCCTTGTTTCAATTTATCATTGTTCCTCATTATCTGTCTGTGCGATTTTCCAGCTTCATCTTCTTTTTTTCTGCGTATCTTTCTTTGTTGCGGCTTAACGAACATAAAATATGATTGTTCTTTAAATTAAAACGTTAATGTTCATGTCAAAATGAGGATGCATCAGTAATAATTAATAGACAAATAAATTATGAGTTTACCAATCTTCTAAAGTATATATTACATAAAAATAAATGAATAATATGTAACAAACTGCTGTCATGGATAATTATTACAAATGACTATCAAGCATTTTATTCACTAAGAACTATTCACATTTGGCGAGCTTTATTAACATATTAGAGATGTTGGAGAGAAGAAGAGATGGAAAACATGCATTTCGAAGCGTCCGCATTTCGATGGCCTTCTTTTTTGGTACATATTAGGAGAGAGATTCTTTTATGCTGCCAGTGTCTTCGATCGCATTTTTTTCTATAGGATTTTCCTATATGCGATCTCCAATTTCGCGTAAACAACTCTTAATAAAGCTGTTGAATTCTGCGTTCATTGCCCCTGTCTGGACGAAAGATTTTACGATCTTCAATTCCGAACAAACAACTTTATTCAATTTATTGAAGTTTACGTGACTTGAAGTTAACTTTTTGAAGTTAAATTTAATAAGTTAGATGAAGGCGTTATCTTCATCTAATAAGATTTTCTATTTTTTGAAATGAGCGCATGTCGTTTTGAATGCTTTCCACGTAATAGTTGCCGCCGCCGTTCACTTGATTGGTAGATGTCCGTAGTAGAAAGGGGTTGCAATTCGCTGTTTGGTTCTAAATCTGATTGGAGAGCCACGTAAAATCTGATTGGAGAGCCAACTATAATAAAATCATAGAATTGTAGAATCTTGGTAGGGATATTATGCGATATTGTTCTTTAAAATTCGCAACAGATGAAGAGATACTTTTTATTCGAGGAAAATTTTCCCTTCTTAAAGATGTTAGCAGAAATTTCGACTAGGTCCTGCCTAGTTATCATCGTTAATATCGAGAACTACCGCGGGCAAAGCCGGATACTAAAAATCTCTGATTTCATATAAAAAGCCATACCCAGGTCAGTTGCAATACGACTCATCTTGAGACTTTTTCTGATAGCTTTAGGGTGGGCCTTTCGTACATCCTTATCAGTAATAATACTCTATTAAATGGCTAAGTATTCGTGTAGAGTGAGCATTTCGCACAGATGAATATTCTGAGGTAATTCTAAGCAAATCGCCACTAATGCAATCAGAATTTAATTTTTCGTCTACAAAAATTAAGTTTAAGTCTAATAAACTCAATAGCAGAATTTTCGGCTGAGTGCCTCTCATAAAAAAATTATCTAATCTAAATTATCTTGTGTCTTCTGTATCAATGAGAAGACGAGGACGAATACGACAGAATTGGATAAACTCCAAGTAACTTCGCCAACTCGACCGAGATGACCGAAATCGCTCTCCCGAAATCGCATTCTAGAGTGACCCATTAAGCGATGCTGCTCACGCATGGCACGCTAATTGGTAAATAACGAGCCGTCCACTCCAACGACACTGACGAATCCAGTGCGAAGCCGATCAGAAACTGCTTGGATTCCTTGCGGTTCGCCACTACCACCGACAGTGCTTGGAGACGTGCCGTTACCGCCGACACCCGGTAAGGGTTGGCTACACCCTGTCACTCGAGAAATTCATAGTCTAGGACTGTTTCGGGGCATCTTAGGAGATAGCAATTAATATCTGCGTGCTCCATCCGTACACTCTGATATTAAAGATGGACGTTTCACGATCACCGAGTTAACAGAAGATTATTTCCACAGCGGAATACCAAATTGTTCCTAATGGCAATTTTTTTCATACATTGGTTCGCTGAATTTTATCTATGAATTTTTTAAACTGGATACAATTTGTCCTATACCCTTTTGCCCTAAAATTAAATTCACAATAAATATGACATCGCAAGAGTGTTTACTTCTTCTCTATATTTATAAATAGGAAAATATTATAATGGCTCATAAAACAAACTTAATTATTTGTTAATTTTCTTAATTACAAATATCAATCCTTCTCTGTTTCTGCCTACTTTTACCACACCATGGGAACACGAAATCAGATGCTACCTCAGAAATAGTCTCAAGAAAGCTATTTGAAAGACATGGTTAACAATCAACATCAACTATATCTTATAATGTCTTTACTGTATTATTCTTATGTAGCTTTTGAAAATGGAGCGTTTGTAGCTTCGAAACTAGACAGGCCAAAAGCCTTTTATTTTGGTTTGCAAATATATTGGAGTTAAGGAACACTATTGTTTTGTTTAACTGATTAACCAAACACTAAGCCATTAACTGTTCCGCTATTTAAGTTTTAAAATTTACTTCAAATTATTGCAATTAAACTCACTAAATGTAATTAACTATCTTGGTAATCTATTTGGTCCTGGCGACTTTATTTGAAAATGATTTGAAAAATGCAATATAAAATATAGGTAAGACTATCGTTAAATTATAGTTATAAATATCAATGTACGTATGTGCTCTCTCACTATTATAAACATCTACAGCAGTTATAGCTGATCTTTAGTAGACTCCTAGCCACGGCTACGCATTGCTTTTAAGAAAAACATAGACACATGTCTATATTACTTACACCTATCAAAAATGTTACGGTCGTAGTGTTTGTATGAGATAAAACTTTGATTCTACAATTTTCAATAGTAGAATCAAATAGCATAATTAAACCAAATCATTTAATTATGCTTCTCTGAAAATTTAATTTTTGGTCATCATTATTATCTATATGACACAACTGTGTCTGATGTTGAGATATGACAAGCATACGCCTACCGAGCACGCTTCAGACCGAGATGGAATATATCCCAAAGGTTTTATCCTAATCTCCTGAAATGTAAATCATTTTCAGGGTATTTGATATGAAGTTGTAAAGCTTGCGAAATCCTAACAATTTCTGTTTAACGCCAATGACACACACATTCAAACACGTCCGCGTGTTTTCGCAGGCACATACATACACCTTGCCTTTGTGAGATTGTATATAGATCAAAAAAGCATTTAGTCTGTTGTTTTTTCCTTTGTGTTTATTGTTTATTCTAGTTCCAATTTTTTGCTAAAAGGCTTGCCAAGAAATATAATGTACAAATATATAAAGCATACTAAATAAACAAAAAATTATCTAATAATTAACGTAATAAGAATAAAATTAGACTGAAAACTTATTATTGATTAATCAATTAAATATATATTAATTAACATCGTAGTAATGAATTTAGTTTCATATCAAATTAATATAATATAGAGCGCCATATAAATTTTGTTTAATATTTTCCCGCTAAAACTTATAATAAAACATCGGACAGCAGAAAAAGGAAAACGCCCGCAAGCAGTACAAGTGTACAAAATAATAAAAACTATTAATGCGAAGCATTGTTCGGTTTGTTCCAGACTTTACGAGTTTCGCACTCGTTTAGTTGGCTATGTATTTTTTAACCGAAACTTATAAATACTTTTATTTACTATTTTCGAGAAACGCTCTTATTAATTGGTTTTTACGGCTCCCGAGAATTGAAACGGAAAATTTTTATAACTTCAACGGTCGTAACTCTCATCTTCTATTGGCCTCGATTCTACAATTTCTAAGAGTTTTGGTACCAAAGCTTCTAGAGTTTTGTTCTTGGGAGAATTTTTAGCCGCAAGCTGTTATGGTTTCCATTATTTCAACGATTTCCTTTATTTATTATTTCAACGATTCCAGCAGTCATCTTTATTAGTTTTGGTTGTACATTTTCTGAGAATTGTAGCAGGATTTTCATTTATTTTTCTATTTCCATCCAGATTGCATGTGCTTCCAAAGCAGTTTTGCTTCTTATTAAAATACTTTAACACATAAATCTTCATCAAAATAAAAATGTGAATTTGAAATATATAATTTGATATAGAATTGATATAGATATAATAGAATTTGAAGAACATAGACTTTGAATACATTGTAGATATTGAGTTAGCAATAGGTGATGTATCTAGTTCCAGGACACAGAGTTTTCTAACTTCCCTTGCAAATGCTCGATATCTAAAAATTTTTCTAAAATTTATAAATGTTCTAACTTTATAGTAGTTAAGAATAAAATTCAATTATGTTCATAGATATAACTCAAATACACACATTTAATGAAACTACGAACATATTTTCATAATATGTCATCATAAAACATCAGATATTTAGTTATAATAAACAAACTTTTAACCAATTATTGTACAGTAGTGGTAGGTAGATTGGATTGGATAGAGCGAATTCTAAGTTTCCATTACCCTCCACTGCTTCACAGCCACCTGCCTAATTCTCCAGCATTTCACTATTGGCTGCTTTTGCCTAGACTCTGTTTTAGGTTCTAGTAATTTCAGAATAAATTATAAATTTGATTTTTTGTAAAACATTAATGGTCTTATATGAAACTCGATTTATATAAATTTGCTAATAGGACAGATTTTTCAAAATTTTTCAAATTCGGCCCATTAAGTAGTTATGCTAGGTAATTAAACGTATAGGTGCGTAAGGAGTGCAGTACAAAACAACAGAGTTTCGAAGCAGGCAAACGTAATTTTTTTGTACGTGAGCTAGCATAACCTGGATTTTATTGTTTTTAAATATTTAGAACAGGTGAAATGAGTTTATCGCGTCGTTATGTTGATAGATATGCTTGATTCTAATTACAATAAAACAATAGTTACGATGCCTTCGTTTCCATTTAACAAAAAATCAAGATAAAAATTGTCAAACTAGTATATAGAAAATTTTGTGGTGTGGGCAGTGTTCTGTTGGTGCGTAAAGATAAAGTCGGGAATTTGGTGATGTCGGTGGTTAGGCTGGAATGTTGACGAGTGGAGCGAACGAGCGGTAACGGTCTACGGCTGTTTATGGTGTAAGGCGGGTGGTCTGACGGTATCGACTCGTTAGTGACTGTGCTGCTTCGATAAGGATATCGCATGGGTGAGATTTGTGTGGCAGCTAGATTGATCTGCATGCGATTCAATAGGCGATGAGTCAGACTCATCATGCGGTCAATTCGTCGCTCGCTTTGACTCGTCGGTTCGCTGCGGCGGTAGGCTCGTCAATGGGGTTGACTCGGTGCTCGACGATAGGCTCCTTGTACGTAGCATGTCTTCCTGGCGTCGATGTTTTCTAGGATGTTTGATGATACGGCCAAAGGTTATGAGGAAGAACTAGAAAATATATGAATACCAGAAAAGACGCGAAACAATGGAAATTTAGAGGCTCGAAAAATTCAGCCGAAGATTGATAAAAATTATGTAAAATTATAAATATCTTTTTTGCTGGAATAGAAAATTAATTATTAACTTTTGTGAGATTTTGATTTAATTCTTAAAGACGAAAAATTCTATCGGGGCTGTGCTGTTATAGCTTTAGTTAGAAATGTCTAATTATATTCATGTGCGCGAAAGGCACAATCTGGACATAAATATTTAGTCATTTATTCTTTATAGTATTATGTTGATAACGAACGAAATGTTCACTCAAAATTACCGGAACAAAACATGAAACGCGTCTTTTAGAAAGTGGCTTGGATATGGCCTTTTAGTTGAAACTACAGATTTTTGGCATACGGCTTCTGTGACAGTAACGCTAGATGCTGACAGCGAAGATTAGGCGCGTCTTAATCGAAATAACTGCAATAATCATTAGCAAGGGAGAGCCTTCCTCGAATTAGAAGCATTCCTGTTTCAAATTTTAGGGAGTAATATCACTTAGCATACTTGCCACAATATTACGTATCAACAAAGGCGATTGATACCTGAGAGAAAAATGTACTAGATTTATCAGAAAATTTTGGGCGTAAAATTTGAAAAATCAGCGTAATCATGTTTTAAACCTTCAGTGGGGCTCGGCAAAATGAGTGTCATCAGCTAAATCCTGCCCGGGGATGCTATCAAAATGCAACATTATCTAGATCTGATTTTAAATCCGCGAAAACCGAACCAGTTCCAAAATCGTTATGAGTTGTCAAATAGTTGGGGGGAAAAAGTACTAGATTTAACAATAGCTAGCGCGACATTTGAATTTTTGATCATCGTTGTCGTCGTGATCGCGAGATGATGCGTGAATATTTAAAAAGAAATATCTAAACATGTTCTTCTTCGTCTGGCTAATCTGTTGCTTCTGCCTTGGATAAAATAGAAGAAGATATTTTATAATGACCCCAAGCAAGAATAGAGATCCCATTAGAGCAAATGTGTTTCTTGTTGTCATTGGGGAAAAGGGGCAACTTATATTGACTTTGGGTAAAAATATAATGGCCTGTAGACCGAAAAGTTAATTGGGTGCAATGAAGTAGGGTTTTTTGGAACAGACAAATCCGAAAATCTTCGGAAGAAATATTATTCTGGACGACATTCTTTTTAATTCCCTTAACTTTCTTGGTGACATAATTCTCACCGATTTGACAGTACACTGTTGAGCGTAGACCTAGAAATTCGTACAGCAATGTTCCTGCATATCCGTTTTCATTAGTCGGGGAATGACCTTATTAAGGAGTGGAATTGGTACGGATTAGATGCGGAGAAATTAGACGTATCAAAACGGTTAATATTTAACTTCATATCATCAGGTGTCGAACTTTCGAACAATAAGTTGGTTTAATGAATTTATACAGAAAGTCATACATTAACCATTTCGATACTTCCGGGACAGCAAAACCGATATAAATAGGTTTATCATTAACATACTGTACGGGTGATAAATAAACTGCAACAAGATATTCCGAAAATATTGCCATATCGCCGAAATTTAATTTTGCGATTAAATTTCGAGCTCTTCTACGATTTCCATCGTCTCCCCAGCTAGTTACGAGGCGGATATCTTTACGTTTTTCTATATTCTCGATAAATTTCCCAAAAATCGCATTATTCATGAGTTTATAGAAATCTTTGTCGAAACTACTGACAGCAGCTTGGCGCATCGTAGTATTTAATGAAATGTATTGTTCGAGCCACCTGGACTGCTTAAACCTTACAACTCTATGTATTTTCGTCAATTTCAGTCCACGATCGATTGCCTATCGAGTACGACTCGATAATGAGCAATATATTTCTTTTTATTCTGCAGGTTTGGAACGAGTTTTTTCTGATTGAATTTAGATGTAGGCGGGATATTTATTCGGCCAAGAACGGCAAATCATTATGTTCATCCTGAATTTATGTCGGCTAATTCGTATTAATTTTCAAGATATAACCGACTGGAGAATCCGGCGACATAGACATTATATCTAATTCTTAATTTCGACTTGGGTTAAAAATTCTAAATCCCCATAGCCAATAGCCCAATAGCCAAGATACGATGTAGGCTTAGTCGCATCATAAGTATATGCATCATTTTTCATATAAGGATTATTGGCTCTAATATGACGAAGCATACAAGCCGATATTCCGTCTCGAATAGATCTTTTAAAGAAATGTAAATTCTCAATGTCTGTAAATAGTTCAATTTTTATTTTAGTAATTTTGAGTCCAGCCGGAAACAATAATCCTGGAGCAGTATAATATTGCGCTGCGTCCAGTCCATATGCATTATAACATACGGATCGAAAATTCTCGAAAACATCGATCAAGAGGGGCACATCTGTATTTAAATCTAATCGCCAAATTTTTAAAAGAGAATTTTTCCAATACAAACTGGGCGTGCTCGTAACCGACATGGGAAATATTCATTTGATTTAAATTTTATAGAATAAACGTGTCTCCGTCAAAGTAGTTTTGGCAAATTTTTAAATTGAATCGAGGTATTAATAGGGGAATATGTCTTTCCGGGTAATTAATTAAAACTGTTCATCATTCGGATACTAACTACGCACATCTACAAATTGATCCCAGTTGAGATTTGATGCTAATTATTTGTGTGAACTATTTATAGACCTAATTGAATAAAAAAATCTCAATTTGGATGAATGGACTCGTTTTTGTCCATTTTTATCCTTATATGTGCCTACATCTAGTCTTTTCGGGAACCACATGTAGCGTTCTTTCATTTGGGCCAATACATCAATATCTTCGCCGGCCTCAGCTAAATCTTGTATGAATAAATATGTATCGTATCCGCTCAAATGATGGAGGAAAATCGGCAAGAATTTGGGTATTTTATAATTTGAATTGCAATTAAAATAGGCTGGACCCACATATTCCGTAGTCAAATGATTGTGGTCGTGTACTTTATTGCCGGGGTGTTTAATCTCACACTCTCAGCTATGAGAAATATTTGTCAAATTATAGTCAATTTGTTGCTGGATATTTAAAGGGATAATTCGTACAATAGGCAGTAGCAGATCTTTAAATAAATGAATTGCATCCTTTGATAAATATTCAATAATCACTCGCGGACATTCTAAGCCAGTATAAGACTCGAATGTGGTAAGAGTATCATATAATTACATATAATCATGTAAGCAAAAGAACAGGCAATATGTTTTTGGGCACTAAATGTACAAGATTACGAAGGAGATGGAGCGCAAGTCGGAATGAGAGTTTGCATTGCCTCAAAATCAGCATATACAACGAATGGGACTTTAGTTTTTTTTTTATTATCAGAGAATTGTAATAAGTTCCCTGGTCGTTCAAGACAATTGCGAAATTTGATCGACTCAGTTGAAGGAAAAATACATTTAATATGGTTACTGTCGAATTTCTGGTGATCGCCAAGCTTTTCCTGCGAAGTGAAGAAAACTAGACTGCCATCACAAATATCTTTCGTTGATTAGTTGATATTTGTTTGCTTAATAAACGAGACATATTAGTGATGACGACATAATGGGATAGAGAATCGGATTAGAGTAGATGAACATGACGAGTACGTTTAAGTGAAGAATAGTGGAAAGGACGAAGAATATTGAATTCTCTCTTCTTTTTATCCAAGACCTCTTCCAACCCATACACATTGACGCTAATAACATCATGATCCTCAAATTTTCTGATATCACGCACTTTCATCGGAAACACCATATCATCAGCAAAATTAATGCACTCGAATAATATGATGGTTTGTATTTGCGACATGAATTTTCTGGATAAAGGGCGGAAATGATGGACCAGGCGAAACAAGCTTTATCATCCTGATTTCTAATGTTAATAGTTGCTTTTTTATCTTTGATCGATTTCGGCCACTCTAAGTATGACGATCCAACAATTGGTTGATATTTATTAATGTTGACGTCCAGATATTTAACGCCAAATAAATTCCAACCCGAATCGCGTTATTGATATTCCTCGGCTTTACGTTTCATGATAGTACACAATTTCTCGTATACTTCATCCAAAACTTCGGCCGTTGGATCGTCTGACTCGGATATATCTGGTTTTATGTATAAACCGAAAAACCCTATATTGGTCTTCTCTCTACCATCAGTCACATGATTTTTCTGAATCGAATCACAGTTATTTTAACTGAATCCAAAAAACCAACAATATCAACGGGTGATGATGGCGGAGCTTCAATACGATACGTTGCCAATCTATTCCTGAACACCGATTTTATTGAATATTATCCATTTCCTTTCGAAGTCAACTGTTTCCGATTGTGCCCCAACGATCGAAAATGACCAGCATAGAGTTTTGTAGAAGTAAAGTTCATAGAAGAAATAATTGCAGAACTAAAGGTGGCAAATATCGCAACTAAAACGAGCTTTTTCTTGGCTGGTTCTCCAATCAATGATGATGTAGATAGCTGAATAGGTCATTTTAAAGACATTTTATGTCCTTTTATATGCTATGGTCCGCCTATATAACTGCTTCTAGATATTTTGCATAATGGAGCGGACTGTATTAGAAAGTTATACTCGCTGCCGCCAAGAAGTTATTTGCTACGAGGTCTAACTGGTCCGACTACTATAAGAAATAATACTCTGATTTACTACGAGATGATGCAATTCCATTGGAATGAAATCGAGTCGAATTTCTAAGAAATCTCGTAAAAACTATACTACATAATATGCTCCATGGATTACGACTTCCATCATGTAACAGACTTTCCGTACATAGAAATTCCAACAGAATGTTATGAAATTTGCGATATTGAAAAATATCTTCAGACAGAATTTTCTTCTACGGATTTTCTTCTACGGCGACGACGATGAAAGAATCGGTAGAACTGATTTCATTAAAGGCGAATAACCATTATCTTATCCATTTTGATGGCTATGGCAAAAATAGTTTTGTCGTGATTTGATCGTGTCAACTGAAACACGCATTCAAAATGTCATCATGGTCGCCGTATAACTGTATCATTGTGGATGTTCAATGTTTTGATATTCCAAACTTTACACCTAAAGAATGTAGCGTGCTGAATCCAAATCAATCAGTTATTAAACTTTATAATCTGTTGAAATCTCCTGTTCCATTTCATCATCTACGAAGTGGCTTGAAAGATCGAATACTGTATCTGGAACGAGATCATCATGGAATACGATATTCGAGAGGTAGAATGCTTGTTTCCGACATGGAAATTGATTTAATCGAAAAACATCTTGCTAACGATGAAAATATAAATACTATTTACGTGAAGGACATCACAAATTTAGATACTTGGAATTGTTGCTGCTGAATCGTATTGGAAGAGATATTAATATTGTTAATCTGGAAAAGTACGTAGACTGTCCGCGACTACTTAAACAAATTTCAGCAGTTTGTTTTCACCATGATGATTCTTGCAAATATATTTGCACACTAGAAAATGTGCCAACATTATACTATTATATCGTCAAAACCGATAGAATGGAGAAGACTAATATTTGATATAAAATTTATTTTTACATATAATAAATTTATGTGTTGTACTTATTTTTCCAATAAATAAACATACAAATATTAGTTTCGGGTTTCTATTTCGCAATATCTTTGAGTCAAATTTCTAAAAATCTTTGCGTACTATAAAAGAGATCGCAAATTCAATTTTTATATCAATCGTAAACATTACCTCAATAAACAAAGTAGTGCTATTTTTATTCAATGCGATTTTTCTACAATAGGTAATTCATCTAAAGTGAATTTATTGTAAACGAAATTGGACACGCGCTTGGAATTGCTTATAGTAAGGAAAGAAATTCCATAATGAATCCTGTTTATCATGCAAAATATCCAGTATCATTATATAGAGATGATATATCTGGTATTTGAAATCTTTATAGCTCGAAACAGTTTTGTCTAAAAAAATCCTTCTATAGGAACTACATCTACATCGAAGAACCAGTTCAAATAACGTCAATAACAACAATAGCAGCACGATCTTCAATTGAACCAAAAAGGTTATTTATGCAAAAATAAATCGCTTAAAACATTTTTAATTGTACGCTTCAAGTTATACGTGTTTTATTTGAAGCATGTTTGGATTATGGATTTAAATAAATTAATATATGGACCACCAATGAAGATCACAGATTGGTGACCATTACTTCCATCAAATTTCACTGAAGTACAAGCAATTTATCAACGACCATCTGGTGATGTTATGCTTTTTGGCGATAATTTAATGTACATGATTGAATTTCCTTCACTTCTACTCTATACTGGTTGGCCTCAGATGATTCCTTACAGTACAAATGCAAATCAAGCGCAGCAGTAAATTCACAGACATCGAACATATTTATTTTACAAAAATGGACTTCGCGTTGAAATATCCGAATGTTTGTTCAATATAATAAATCATGGTCAGATATCAACAGACCTTAATGGAATACCTACTCAAATCGACTCAGTATTTCAATATTTAGATGGAAATCTATGCTTTATATATGAAAACATTATATATACATTCATCGAATTTTCCAACAAACTCATTAAGACTGCACATTTCGATCATATTTTGGAATACCCAAACGATACTAATTTAAATAAACTTTATAATTTGTTAGACGCAATAAAATCTTATATGAAAACATATGAATAGAATATTTTTGAAAAAACATATATGCATAAAAAGGTTAGTTTTTATTTTATTTCGATCTCACCCATATAATCTATTGT
>WYDF02039702.1:0-12494 GCA_009867245.2 Adranes taylori | reverse complement strand
GAAAGTCAGAACTTCTAAGTGTTAAGTAATCCATCTACCCTGCATTGTTTTTAAGCTCATTGGGTGTTTCATGAAGTCAGTACATTAATAATTAATGGTGTATACGTCCGAAAGTAATACTATCATACACACATTATTCAATAATTTAACATTTTCAGTACCCATTTAAAACAAATTGCAATCTTATATATGTAGTCTTCCTTTGATACACATATATATTTTTTATTAAAATTTAGATATTGATACTTTTTATGATGCAAATATAGAAACTTTGCGACGAGTAAATCATTGTAGTTATATTTCTCTACATATTTTTTTGTCAATTCAATTCATGGGATTTTTTGTTATTATATCATATTTGTTACTTTTTCTGCAGGCTGAACTATGAGTCATTTAACAAGAATGATGTATTATGACATTGAGTATGAAATAATAACAAATACGATAGCCGCATTGTAGCATCAAGGTTAGCTTAGCTAGATCAAGTGTTCAAAATATTGAACACATAGAAACACGTTGCAATATCACTCATGTCGTCTAATAATAATGTTTCAAAGTTCTTCAAATGCATCATAAATTTTCTATTCTGTGAAACAGTCTAAAACTGAGACTGCTTCTAAGACACAGTATGAGACGTTTGGTAAAAATTCACATGTGTCACTGTTAACTTTATAAATATTTTTTACAACTTGTAATGCAACTTCAACAAAACTATTGAGTAGGTGAGACTAATCAATTGAAAACTAAATAAACTTGTGTACAGCGACTTTAAGTTTCCCATGGATTTTATTTTGCTGTCCTGAAACATCTAATGTTTCGACCGCTATTTAGCATATTTAAAAACTTTCAGGCCTAAAATGTGCACTTTCTAAATAGATTCGATGTTAGGTTTAAGAGATATGCAACATTTATACGTCAAAAAATAGTGTTGTGATAGATAATTGCAAATAGTAAGTAAATAATTTAATAGATACATTTGCTAATCCACATATTTAAAATGTACTAATCAGTTCAATTTGAAATGGAAATAGAACAATGGAAAAAAATCGATGCAAAATATTAAAATAATACCGTCCTTCGTGAATGAATTAATAAAGAAATCGCTCGAATTTTATTATATTAATAATTTTTTAAGAGGTCTAGTGAGCGATTTCTATTTTTCAGTAATTCATTTTAATGATTTGTATACAGGGTGTTTGAATTTAGATGAAAAAAATTATAAAAAAAATATGATAAAAAGCAGCATCACTCTATATACCTTAACCTGTTTGTACATAGACAAAAAGGTGCTCTTAGATGTATATTAATTTGACCTTAATCTGTCCTTTATATACATACTGAAATTTTATATTTTTATTAGTATAATTTTGTTAATCTTGCCATTTCTTGATTCTCATTTTTACCTTTATTTCATTCATCTTTTAAAATGTTACTAAATAAATAAAAGTAGGGTCAATAATTTATATTAGTTTTTTTAAAGTTTTGTGCTCTCTGATTGATATCAACAGAAAGAAACGACGGTACAGTTGGACTGTTCTATTATCCACGCCACATTAATCTAGCACAATGACGTCTGGTCGCACAAATAGGCGAAATCTATTTAACATCCCATTACCTAAAATAGTACTTCCATATATGAGCGAAAACTAGAACGTGTGATAACTAGTTCTGGCCTACATACAGCTGTCCCAGTAGTGTATCAAGTCCAATATCCAATGCTTTATCTAATTTTGCATACTCTATCTCCATATCATTACTTCGAAGACCTTTAGTTTTTACTTGTTTTCGTTGTTTTATTCTCTTCCATGTCGTTGTTGTTACTTCGGATGTCTAGACTTTTTCTTTGTGCTTACTTCTTATCTCTAGTAGAACTGTTTTCGTTTTGGACCATAGGGAATTTACGCTGATGTCTGAATCTACCAACGATCTGAATTTCTGACTGCTTTTGTTCTGAAATTTTCGTTATGATTAATGTTCCCGGATTTATAAATCTTTTAATTCTTTTAGTTTATTGATTTTGACAGGTAACATCTGGTGTCATGCTAGAACTCCTGTGTTTGAAGTAAAAAAATTAATTAGGCGTTCTTCTCTGTCATTTCTTATCAATTATTTTGTGTAAGTCTTGATTGTTATGTAACTTTCTGGCCACTGAATATTAGAAATACCTTTACTTTTGTGAGGATGGTTTTACTTTCCAATGTGACATGGCAAAAGAGAGAATCCTATTACCTCCTACCCTAAGGGGGAACTATTACCTCCTAAGAGGGGACTATCACCTCATACCCTACGGGATCTCCTCCGGAATTTATCTGCCACGAAATTATGATATAGTCCCTCGATTCCCGTTACCTCTTAAAATTAAATGTTGATAGGGTTCCCATTGATAGGGTTACGAGTACTTTCTTACTTAATTCTACTAAATCAAACATAAATTTAACCAAACATAAAATTCAACATACATGTATAATCTTAACAAAATGTATTGAGGATTCCTATATTGAAATTCCCAAATTATTTATAAAATTATTCTACTTACAGTTTTTGCCATTCCTACCATCACAAACTTAATTTAGATCATGCACCGTTGCCTTATTAATTCATTTTACTTTAGTTTGATCTATCTCAATAAATGAACTTGTTGCCTAATCAATTTTCTTTATTTATTCAAAGAATTCAAACTGCTAAGAATTATTTTATTATTACCGAATACTGCCCACTACTATGCCCCATATTTAACTACCGTTACTTATTGAACACTGTAACTTATTCATGATTGAATTTGGAATAAATTATAATTTAAGTTAATTTTTCATTACACTGACTAACGAGGATTCATTCTGCACTTTAAACTTTCTTAATACTGACTTTTTTTTATTTATGCTTTTTTTTTTTATAAATGCATGTTTACCGATTTCAAACAAACTGTGAACGTTTCGTTGTTTTAATTTTGTTAGTTGAATTAAAATATTTCAAAAGTCGTAAAATAAACTTCACGTTTTGTTATAACGGCGTTCCTAGGCCGATGAAACATTTCTTTACACAGTTTCAAGACCAAAAATTACACATTTTTAATTAAGTCCAGATGAATTAAGAATAAAACCCTTTTTATTCCCTATTTCCCACTTCATCCATAACCATTTTTTGAGATGACTACTTTTACATGACATGATGTCGAAAAGAGGACTCAAAACTTTGAATTTAAATATTATATTTAAGTTGTGAAAAATATCTACTACAGACGTCATATTTGATCTGTCATATCTTATTCGGAACTTTACCAAAGATCATCTTTTCAGAAAGTATAATTCATAAATAACTGAAGTTATTTATAATTTTATTTTAATAAGTAATGACGTCAAATTAAACTTCGATCACCTGTAACTTCATATACTTAACCTATATAATATTTTAGATTTTTTTATATATATATATATTTGTGACATACACAGTATTATAGTTTACTACAAGATATCTCATTTTTTTATTTTGCCATTTTGTAAATGCGATTTTTATACAACGAATAATTTTTTTATATGTTATTTTTTAAATCTCTATTGTACAAATGACATTCCTGTGTTATTTTTATAAGTTAGCTGTCGGAATAAGTTAATAAACGCACATTGATTAACTTGTTTTGAGTTATTTAGATTTTTTTGCCATAGCTTAGATTGATTCCTATAATTTGAAAAGATTTTAAAACAAGGTGTAAAGAACAAACGTACTTATTAAAAAAAATATTTTGCCAGTAAATATATATATATATATATATAGTACAATTATGTACATATATATATTTTCTTCTATCATACATATAATAATTATTGTAATATATAAAATATACTCGTGAATTTATTATATTTTTAATGTCCTAAAAGCAGCAATTGGATATCCGTAAAGGAGTCGCATAATTTATTTATCCTTTTAAATGTACGCATACTGTTTGAAGATACGCATATTGTTTTTGTTATTTCTAAAAAGAAAATAATAAACCCATCCTATTTAAATTATTTATATCATCCAAGAATTCAATTGTATATTATTATTGTAAAATACAACAAGTGGAAATGTATATTTGTGGTTTTATTTCTCATTTAAAAAAATCTTGGATTTGGATTAACTCCGAAATTCTCTTTAGTGACGCCCTTTTCCTGTACCAAACATTGAAATCAGGATCGATTCAGCATCTACCGACGCTCTGATGCAACTTTTAGTTGATAAGCCCTTTTTTACCTTTGTGCGTCCGGCGCATGTGGCTACCGTATATTTCACACGACACCGCCGCCTTTATGGAGCCCTGATGTACACTAACAGCATCATTCTTGAGCTGGCCCCTGACTAAATTCAAATTACCCAAACCGATTTTCAAGTATTGTAGAGCACAGTTGCACAAAATTTCACGACTAGTACATTTTTTTATTAAATACTTATTTTTACAACCTAACAGACTTGTAAATAGATATATGCACTATTTCGAAAATATTGATGATTAGGAAGAGGGTGCTGACAACACGTGTCCATTCTGCCTCAATTTTTAAATTAATTCTTAAAAACTTCCTAATCAACAACTTTTTCGAAATAGTGCACATATCTATTTAAAATTTGGTCTTACTGCTAGAAGTAAATACTTTCTTCACTAACTGACTTACATTCTTCACTAACTGACTTCCAGCGTCATACATAATACTTTTGAAACTAATTTATGTTTTTATAAAATGAATTAAAATACTACTGCAGCACATATTAAAAATATCCTAATAATTAACAAAAAAAATGCAATTAAAAGATATTTTACTTTAATTAGATGCATTCTTCAATCATTTCGCTATACATAATAAGCGGAATACAGTAGAACCTCGATACAAAAATTGTATAACTGTTGTTCTAGTCTAGCTGTAGTAATGCACCTGTGTTTTAATTCAAGTTGTGATCTTGCGCCTTTCTCTTTTTTCTTGGTTAGTGACCCCTTCCCGGACTTACTAAATTCTGCAAATAGTCAGTCCTACAGCTTGTGTTGTGTGTGTTAGTCCTCATCTCGTCAGTAAAACGAAAGTGTATAAAACTTTAATAGTAGATGCAAAAACAAGAGTCATCAAAGCAGTTTAAAAAGGGGACAAGAAAAAGGGCGATATATCGGACGAATTAGGCATTCCTACTAAACCGTTATCGACAATTTTAAAGAATAGGGAGAAGTATGAATTAGATGAGGATGGTTGTCAAGAAGTGTAAGAATGCTGAGTTCGAAAACTTTGATGAATATGTCCTATAACGGTTAAAGGAGTACCGTGATAATAAAGTTCCTATCTCCGGGCCCATTTTAAAAGAAAAATCCAGTCAGTATGCCAATACTTAGACTTTCCAGCTATTTAAAAAGGTTTGTGGTGAAGGGGCAAGTGTAGATGACAGTTCTGCGACGTGGAAACTGAGCTAAAAAAATGACTACATCCTGCTACTAGTGTGTACAGTAAATGGTTCAAACGTGACTACAAAGATATGAAGAAAAAGAAAAGAAGAATCCTTATGTTCATCAACAACAGTACGGCCCACAACGACTTACCTTCTCTGAAGAATATCAAAGTCCAGTTCCTACCAGCTAACACAACTTCAAAGCTACAGTCTCTTGACCAGGGAATTATAAAGAATTTTAGAGTCAACTGTAGAAGATAAGCAGGTAGTCCAGAGATGTTTGAGGGATTTGAATCGCAGGTCATTGACTTCCATGAACCTTCTCGATACCATGTGAATGGTATCAAAAGCCTCGAACGATGGTGGTGACTCCCACCACCATCAAAAACTGTTTTAAAGTCACCTAACCAAAACCAGAAGACGATGAACATGAGGAGGTATCGGTATAGTCGTCAGTTTTAGATAGCAATGAAACTCCGCCTGGATGGACTGAAGTCATGCAGGCAATGTACGTTAAGCAGCTTGAGTTTGGGGAGTTTGTATTTTTTGATGTTGACGTTACTGATTGCGGGAAACTATCCCACGTGGACATCATCATTGCTTCCGGAAGACTCCAATGCGCACTCTAGATGAAGAAGAAGGAGCACATAGCGACGAGGGTGAACCTACCCAGCCATGCCCTACTGCTTAGGATGCTCGTGCCGCAATTGATGTGCTCAGTTAAAAATAGATAATTTTTTCAATCCTGTAAAATAAAAATAGGCTTGTAGTACAGGTTTTAGTTATTGTTAGTATGCTATGCTCAATAAGTTTAAGATATAATTTTTGTATACGTGTAGTCATATGTTACAGTAAATTGATCTTTCATTTTTAATCAGGATTCGATTTCGCAAATTTTCGCTGTTATCACCTTAATCATTCGGGCCTTTTTTACTCAAAAAACTTGGTAACTAGAATTTTTCCTCTGTAACTAGAGTTATCGAGGTCAGACTGTATCATAAAAAGCAATGATATTTGCTATCTTTCAGTTTAATAATTACATATGTTTAAAAAAAAATACTATATATAAGTATTTTTCAAATATATAAAATAGGCCTACAGTAGGTTTTACTTATTGTCAGTATACTATGATCAAAGAAGACAGTTAAGATCTAATATTTACATACGTGTAGTCGTAAATTGATGTAGTTTTAACTAGACCTCGGTATCTGGAATTTTCGCTCCTTATCATCTTGATAACTCGAGCCTCGTTTACTCGAAAAATTCGAATTTTCTCCGTTCTGTTTTGTGTTATCGAAATACGACTGTATAATACAGCTGATGACATCTGCTACTTGAATTACTTTCAGTTTAATAATTAAGTTTGTTTTAAATATATTTTTCAATATTTTTAGTTTAGTTAAAATCTCTTGCTAGTGAAAACGACGAAAAAATTTAGTCATGCAATAATATATTCTGTTATGGTTAAAATTTAAACTTAACGCGGTTTAAAAACATTCATTTTTATCATCTTAGATGGGGACACTCAATCTCTGGCTTTTTTAATTTAATATGTTCTAAGTATCGCGTTACGTCACAATAGATCGTTTATTTTTCACTAGATAAAGATGGATAAAGAAAACAAATGTGAAAGTGGGTTGGTGATTTGATTGCTTCATGCATGGAAAATTACATACAAATCTATTTGTTTGCTACTATCTCAGACAGACATATTTAGATGCGTTTCGCATTTACTCTTTGTTAAGACAAAATTATACTAAACGCGTAGGTCTATTACCTTGACACAGTTTTATAATAAATGACAGTTACGTTTGCAAAACACTTATTCAAATAAAGTGTGTTTTTCTGGCATTAAAATTCATCAATTATGAACAATTTTTGCATAAATATTGTGTTTTAAGTGGAACTTGTGTATTAAATAAAGAAAATGCCAGCTTCGATTGGTGTAAATCTGCGTGTCACTGGCCATTGTCGTCAAGGAGGCAGGAAATATATGGAAGACTTTTTTTCGGTGGCCTATCAACAAACAGAAGACGAAAAGGATTTAGAATACGCTTTTTTCGGTATTTATGATGGACATGGTGGTGCAGAGGCTGCTGCTTTTGCTAAAGAACATTTAATGGAGTCTATTGTGAAACACAAGAATTTCTGGTCAGATGATGATGAGGAAGTTCTGAGAAGCATCAAGGATGGTTTTATTGCTACCCATTATGCTATGTGGAGAATACATGGTATGATTTAATGCATATTTATATGATAGAAAATAACATATTGCTACATTTTAGCTACATGGCCAAAGACGAGTTCAGGTTTACCTAGTACAGCTGGTACAACTGCAAGTATAGCTTTTATAAGACGTGGAAAAGTTTATATTGGGCATGTTGGTGATTCAGGAATAACTTTAGGTGAGTAAATTGTATATATATTTTAATTATCTTATTAATTTGATTTTATTTGTTTATAGGTTATCAGGAGCAAGGATCATCAGAATGGAAAGCAAGACCTCTAACAAGAGAACATAAACCTGAAAGCGAAGTTGAAATGGCTCGGATTCAGCAGTCTGGGGGAAAAGTTGTTTCAAAATCCGGTGAGACTATTTTTTTTTTTTTGTTACTTTTTAATAACTACAACATCTATGGGTTAAGTTACAAAGACTTACAGTAAATTCTTATTTATGGCACTAGAAAATTTATGGGTGTGTATTTATAGATGAAAATTTTAAATTACAATTTTTGTAGACGAAAATGTATTTTAATATGATCGAATGATTACACGATACATTGTACGTACCTAACAGAGTACTGAGCGTTTTATTATACCTAGTTGATTTAAAGTTTTTTTTATAAAATTAAATTACACTACCGATGATTTTGCAGTATATTTTGATTTAATTCCAATAGTGCAGCGGTTTAATTTGCGTAGACTGTGGCCTAAAAAAGCCCTGTAAAGAATGTCTGAGGTTTAAGTCCAAATGGTGTCACCGAATCGTAATATTAAATGTTTTGGAATATACCACGTAAACTCATCAAGAAACATTTAAATTTGGCCCAGTTATCTCCGATTTTAATGAATTAGCATATTTTAATAGATGAAATACAAAATGGTTCTGTTCTATATGAACCACATTGTGTTTTACTACCACTTATATTTTAGGTGAAATATTGGGTTTTGCGTGGACCTCACATTTATTTACAATCTTAAAGAATATTTCTAACATTGGCGCTTCTATCAAAATTGAACGAAAAGTTGTGATAGGTGCTGTACATAATGATTTCAGAAAAAATCAATTTGTAAAATATATACAAATTTTACGACAAACTTCAATTATTTTTTAAAATTGCATAAATTTCGAATAAAATGTCGATACCATTTATTTATAAAATCGTATATAATAAATATTTGATATTGTATACATATATAAATAATTGTAGTACGTAATTGTTTCTTGGAAACCAAAACAAATTATCCACACTAGAAGGGTTTTTATACTCTACAATCTCAAATTTCTGAAAGGCAATTCTTTATTATTTATTTTTTAATGTACTTTGAAAGAAAAAAAAATACCTGACATTTGTTTATTACCTACATTTAAAATCAGTACAATGAGGAAAACATGATACTTTGACCATTCTATACATAAATAAGTGATATGCATCAACAAGAGATTTACGGAACAGTTTGGAGTCCCAAAAGAGTTTTATAGCTAGTCAGGCAATATTATTAATTTTGCTATAATTGAGGCATTTGTAAAACGGAATGTAATTTTTTCATTTCTTTCTAATTAGCAGATATTATAATTGAATTTTTACATCTATATGGATTCGTATTTTAATTTTATTGATGTCAAGAAAAGGGAATTCTCTTATATCGCATATAATCGACACATCTCTAATATAACGACTCATCTGTCTGATTCATTTTTCCCCTAGAAATAATTCTCTCGCATATTTATATAGCACATGTATACAATTTGAAAATAGAAGATTATTGCATATAGAATATAATTTTTGTTTGTATTTAGTAAGTTGTAACATTCAACTGATCTAAAAGTAAAACTACTCTTTTTAATTAACTGTATTCTTATATAGTATTTTTAATAAAAACAATCTTGATACTCAATTAGAAAGCACGAAAACTAAAAGTGAAGCTGATTTTTATAAAATGATTTTATAATAAATCCGTCTGTTTTTTCATGTAATAACTTGCCTTAAAAAAGTCTTGTTAAAAAATTAGTTAACGTTCGCAGTATCTAAATTGAAAAACTATGATGATCACGAGACAATAGATAATATTGAAATTTAAGCGTTCTTGAAAAAGATTGCTTATTATGTTGCTGGGTATTAATAAATATATCTCTTACTTTATTTGTAGGCGTTCCTCGCGTCGTGTGGAACCGTCCCAGCATCAATCATAAAGGTCCAGTACGTCGTAGCACACCAATCGACGAGATTCCATTTCTAGCAGTAGCTCGTAGCTTGGGCGATTTATGGTCATATAATTCTGCACTGAATGAGTTTGTTGTTTCACCACAACCCGACGTCTTGTGCGTACCGATCGATACCGAAACGTTTCGATGTTTGATATTTGGTACTGATGGCTTGTACAATATGCTGAGTCCATCAATGGCAGTTCGTGTTGTTCAACAGTCCGAGAGGCATAACGAACAAGCGGCTTTAAGTGATTGTCCAAATAAAGTGAGTTGCATACTTCTACAGCTTCTTTTCTTTTTATTTTTAAGTCTCGATTGAGGAATTGTATTTCACATATTCTACCCGTTTATTAAGAATATTCTGTAAGTGTAAGTGTTAATGTCTTTATTTACGGATTCCCTATTTACAATCCAATACAGGAAATACTACAAGTGCCAACAACTCCGTCTTGTCAAACTTCAAATTTTATCAACCCCGGGTTGTCTACGTTGCAATCTTAATAATAATAAGTGTGTACGACAAAGATGTAAAAATAAAAATAAAGATCAAGATAAAATAAACTGAAAATAAATAAATATAAGTGATAACAGATTAAAACAAAAACTGAAAACATCATCTGACAATGATACTTACAATAATAATAACCTCAATAATACAAATAAAAGAAAGAAAAAACAATAATAAAGCTTAAAAGGGTTAAAAACAAATATAAAGTGCTAATAATCAAAAATCAAACAAAGCAGATCTCAAAACATTCTATATGCAGAATTTTTAAACATCTCAAAAGATAAATCCTTGGTTTTTATTAATTAAATCGAGAGCACGATTTAGGGGTGCATGCTTTCCAGAGTTTGTAGAATGCTGTTCAATATGAAATACTGTCACTTCTCTTAGACGTCGACTTGGAACATTCAATTTAATACTGCTTACCAAATCCGAACAATCAACTTTGGTGTGTCACAATTTGTGTATAAAACAAACATCAATAATCCTTCTCCTCTTCTCCAACGTACTTTTATTAATAAAGATCTTATTTCTGTATAATTATATCATAATAATATAATTATATCATAATATAAATTAACTGTATAAGCACAATATCTGAGAAAAACATTTTGTATTCTTTCTAGTTGAACTATGTGAAACTGATAAAGAGGTGACCACATTTGACTGCAATATTCTAAATTTGATCTAATGAGTGAACAATCAAAATTCTTCATCCATTCGTGTTAAAGTCTCTACCTTCCTCAAAAGGACTCCCTGTAATTTCCTAGCGTTTTTGCTAATAGAATTAATATGTTCTTTAAATATTAATCTGGAATCAAAGATAATACCAAGATCCCTTACCGATTCAACATTAAGGATAAACTGGTCGCCAAATTTGTAGTCATAAATATTGGGATTATGACTTTTAGAGAAACAAATATAATTGCATTTTTTAATATTTAATTCGAGACGGTTCAAACCTGTCCAGTTTATCAATTTTAATGTCATCAGCAAAGACCAAGAAGTTTGCATATTTGAAACAAGAGGCTACATCGTTGACGAATAAGTTGAATAGCATGGGAGAGCAGTGTCCACCCTGATTTTACAATAAAGGGGTCTGAAATATAGTTTCCCACCTTTACCGATTGCTACAACAATATTTTATGGTTCACTCTGTCAAATGCCTGAGAAGTCGGTATAAATTGCATCAACGCAGTAGCCGGCCTCCAAAGCATTCAACATATATCTTTTGAAAAAATAGACCGACCCTGAATAAATCCATGCTGTTCGGCTATTACAAACTTTTGGCAAGACCAGATTAGATGATCGTTAATTAGACTATCGCATATTTTTGGAATTTCCGATTGCTTAGATACCCTCTATACGTTGCACTTATCACCATTCTTGGAACAATGTAGCTAGTTTTCCATTTAGAATGAAATTATTGATTATTTAGTGAGAGATTGAATAAGAACGTTAGCGGCGTACATAATGTGTAAGCACATTTTTGTATAAAAAAGCTTGGAGTAGAGTCACGACCTGCAGACAAGCTATCATTTAACAGAGTTATTTTATCCAAGACTTCAAAGGAAGATATAATTGGATAGCTGATATCAAACTGATTGTTATAAGTAACATTAGGGCAAACACCCGTTGCCAAGTCATTATTCTGATGCAAAACTGTAGCAAAATAGTCCGCCAATCATGTTACTACATCCTCTAACGAGAGTGTGATATGCAAAAAAATGGGAAGGGAGAGCGGGAGGAATAAGTTGTTCTTGGATGGAAGGGAGATAGAGAAGGTAAGACATTTCAAATGTTTAGGATATATGTTGAGCTATAAAGGAAGTAGCAATGAGCATGTAAAAATGGTGGTTAAAAAGGCAAAAGCCGCGTTGGAGAGGTTGAGGTGCATGTGAGCGAGAAAATTTGGTGATTCGATAAAGATGAGATTAATGATAATGGATGTATGTGTCAGAAGCATATTGTTGTACGGGGCGGAGGTGTGAGGGTCAAAGAGAGAATGGAAATTGAAGTAGTAATTGTTGGAGTGCTTAAGAGATTGATATGGCTAGGAAGATCGGCGCCAGCAGCGATAGTAAGGTATGAGTGTTGACAGTTTAAATGTTGGAACAAGGCAATGGCAAAAGTGGTAATATAGGAAAGGAAAGTAAT
>WYDF02039691.1:0-12495 GCA_009867245.2 Adranes taylori | reverse complement strand
AGTGTTTTATACATCAAGTTTTGTTTAACTTTACTTAATGCCGGAATTATCAATATGTTTTATAAATCAATTATAAACCGCGTAAGAAAAGCCGTCACAAATACTTTATGTTGATGCTTAACTTCTTTGTGTGCGAAATAATGCGTTCGTCAAAGATATCCCTTAACAGAGCCATTGATTCTCTTGCAGTATGTGCTGTGGCTCCATCTTGTTGGAATCACCGGGTTGGATGGTTTTCCATAGCTGTCCTTAAAAAAATGTCTAACATCGTCTGATATTGGGCACCATTGATAGAAACAGCGACACCGTCTTCATTTGCAAAGAAATATGGGCCAATGATCCTTTCGGACGATACACCGTACCAAAGAGTACGCCTAAGTGGGTGTACTTGTCGCTGATGAACTGCTCTTGGATTCTCAGTAGCCCATATCCTGCAGTTTTTTTTTGCTTGTTTACGAAGCCATTTAATTGGAAATGGGCTTCATCGCTCATTATCACATTGTGAATGAAATAAGGATTTTCTTCTGCATTTTGCTGAAAATAAATGGCATAATGAAGGCGTTGTTGGTAGTCTCTCGACTTTAATTCTTGCACCAGCTGAATTTACATGGGAACATGCGTAATGTACGCAAAATTCTCTGTAGCGATCTTTGTGATAACCCCATTTGGGTCGAACGTCTCCTTACTGACATTTCTTGACTTTTCTGCGTACTCTCCCGAACACGTTCATTATTGTCATCCGTGTGTATTGTACGTCGTCTTCCGGCACCAGGAAGGTGCCTTACTGTCCCTTGATCTCGAAAATTTGTAACCAGATGCTTTATTGTTGACGCTGAGGCCAATCCATTTTAATGCCCAATCCGCACATTAAAATATCAACGATATGCACGCTGAGGTGAAACATTGGAACGTTGATTTTCAAAAATAAAGTTCAACGATTTTGGTTCGTTGGTCGATTGTGTATTGCTCCATTTCAAATTCCCCAAGTCTTCTTTACATAATTCTAAAATAAAATAAAAATATATAAAAAAGTTACAAGGAATACAAACCATAACGCTCACGTTACCCCACCCTGTAGTATCCAGGATTTCAAAAACAAAAAGTAATTCATTGACATTTGCAATAGTTCACGTAAACAATCAAATAAATGTCAATTTAGTTGCCAAAATGAGCACTGTAGTACAGAAGCTAGTTTGTTCAAATGTAATAGTAGATTTTTACCACAATGAAGTTTTTCGGCAGGCGATAATCCACTTTAAAAACATGAATTTAATTGAGAATACTATAAGAAGAGCAATAAAAAGATTTCAAAATCGGTTCTTCATAAATCAAAGCAATTCCCCGTTGAAAAGCTAATGGTGCCTACAAAGACAAGAAATATGATTGGCATTGTTTCTAAAAAAAACTTGAAGGAAGTGTTAGAAAAGTAGCGCCAATGATTCAAGTCGCTCATGCTATGGAATATTGGAAGGTAAAGGAAATGATTAAAGGAAGAGAGAAACAGACGACTCCAAAATATCAGGGCGGCCAAGAAGAAAGGGTTAGGAGAGGTACATGTAAAATTTATAAAAGAAATCAGATCTGGAGGAGCTAAAGAGTTGGTAATCGATGACGAAATTGACATTACCCTAGATCCATAGCACGTTCCTGTAACGACTTTATTAATTGCATGTTAGTGATGATGTATTTATATTTAAAATTAAAACTAAATTTTACAATATATTTTTGGTTTGGCAAGTCATTCATGAGGAGAGGAGAATCCGAACCATTCAACACCAAAGACACAATAAATAGAGAAACAAGGTATATATTAAATAATGCAGTAAAGAGCGTCTACTTCCCTTCATAAAATCGAATTATAGAATTCAAGATGTTTTGTTTTGGCTTGATATGGCTTCATGCCATTTCGCTAAAGACATTTGAAGTATTATTATCTGAAAATTTGGAGTATTCTACAAGAGGAAATAATCAGCCAAATTTTCCACAAGGAAGGCCCATTGAAAATATTGGGCACTTGTAAAAAGAGTATGCTGAAAGATTAACAGCCAGTTAAAATTCTGGAGTATTTTAAAAAAGTGTGGGCTAAAATGAAAAAAATCTCATGAAGGATATTAAAAAGAAGCTTTCCATTATCAGAGATGAGGGACCGGTTGCATTGTTGCATAAAACGTATAAAAACTAGAATGTCACTTTAAGTGATGTAAACGTTTGAATAAATTCTGTTTGTGTTTATTTGATTTTTATTTTCCGTCACGACTTTTCATACACGCTGTATTTTGAGTTTCCATTTTTTTTTTGTTATATTCTCTTCCTCTTCTACTGAACCTGAATATTTTCTGTTGAATATTTCTTTGCGCTACTGATTCATTCTGACTGAATGAGTGAATTAGTAACATGTGAATAAATCCTTTACACAAAATATTTATAGAAGGGGTTATTTATCAATATGATTTTTAAAGGTTCATAGTGCTAAAATGTATCCGACCGAAGATTGCACTTTTTTCCAAGTGCTCGGTCGCGTTATGAGTGGAACTCTTCATGCTGGCACCGATGTACGCGTTTTGGGTGAAAATTATACGTTGCAAGACGAGGAAGATTCAAGAATTTTAACTGTTGGACGGCTATGGATTTACGAATCCAGGTAATTTTGTAATTGTTGCCAATTAAATTAATGATAATTAGAATTTTTGGAAAATGATTTTTATTTATTATTGTTCGCAAATAGAACATTTATTTTATATTATTTCTTATTCGATATTAATTACAGCAACAGCAAAGTATGTACACAAAGCGCTTTAATCCACGTTTGTGCCAGATTATCGAAAGTTAATATAGTTTAACAAGAATTAAGACTAGCAAAATTAGAGTACACAATTACATTAAAAAATTGAATTATGTATATTCAATTAATTGTTAATTACGTATTAATATCAAAACGAAACAGCACGGTACAAAAGAAAAATGAATACATACATTATTTACTTATTTCCTTTAGTACTCCTCCAAGGAGCATAGGGCATCTGCAAGGGCTTTTCAGCGGGCTCTATTCTTTGCTATGGGTTTGATTGTATTCCAGGACTTATCGATTTCTGCCAGCTCGTTCTCTAGAGTTCTTTGCCACGTTTGTCGCGGTCTTCCTAATCTTTGCCTTCCCAGGGGGTTCCAGTCAAGAGCCTGTTTTAGAATGTGTTCAGGGTCTCGTCTTAGTGTGTGACCAATCCAGCGCCGTTTTCTCCTTTTTATATGCATGTCAATGTCCTTGATTGAGCATGTCCTGTTCTCTGTCATAGTTTTTCGTAGAAAATTACGTTGGTATCGGATTCCTAGGACGGTCCTCAAATATCGGTTAACATTGTTGATATGCATGTATTTGTTGATTTAATCTGGCCGTTGTCTTCTACGTCTACGCCCGTAGAAGAGTATGGATTTTACATCCGACTGCAGCAATCGCAATTTTGTTTTAATGATATTTCTTTGGGCCTCCATATCGGGCGCAGCTAGGCGAAAACTGCTTTTGCTTTCTTTATTCAATGGGCAATATCTTCATCTGCTTCCCCAGAAGTTGAAATTACGCTCCCTAGATAGCAGAAGGTTTCGACTCTTTCAATAGTTTCCCCATGGAGGAGGATTGGGTCATTCTTGGTGGGTTTAACTCGTAGCTACTTTGTTGTTACTCTGTTGATCTTGAGGTCAATTATCGCTGCTTCAGTTTCTAAAGTGGCCATTTTGGTCTGTATGTCTCGGCATGTCTGGGCTAGGAGGCAGATATCGTCTGCAAAGTTCAGGTCTTCTAATCTCTATGAGTCCCCAATGGATTCTCTTTGCTACGTCGGCCACTACTTTCCGCATGATTTGGTCCAGCGCTACTATGAATAAAATAGGCGAGAGCAAATAGCCTTGCTTTACTTTAATTTTTATAAATCAAATGCAGCAGGAAGTTCCACCTCGTGAAACACTTGTCCCTTGTATCCACTGTACATTGCCTTAATAAGCTGCACTTTTTTTTCTGGGACTCCGTAATTTCGTGCTCCACTATGATTCTTATTGTGTAGATTTAGTCTGTATAGCAACTGCTCTCTCTGTACCCAGCTTGCTCCTTTCTTAATCTTCCATCCAGTGCTTTCCTGGTGCGATTTAATAGAATAATTGTCAGGTTAGCGTCGTTCTCGAATACTTCTGCAGGTATGTTGTAAATACGTGGGGCTTTGCCATTTTCACATTTCTTGATTGCTGCCACCACCTCTGCTCTAATGATCGGGTTAAGATCTACCTTTAATAGCTTTACATTTTGGTTCTCTTCTTGTTGGTTTTAGCTCACTGCAGTGGGTTGGTTCAGTAGTTCCATGAAGAATTCACCCCATCGTTTGAGCTGCTCTGTGGTGTTCGTTAAAAGGTTTCCTGTGGTGTAACTTTCTTTTAGACAGGTGCTTGGTGATCATGTACAGTTCTTTTCTTCTTTCCTTTTCTCGCCTTTTCTTTCGAATTTTCAGCTTCTCCTATCTCTCCTTGCACTTTGTTTGCCTTCTCTGTTAAGTTGTCTGTACTTCTGTAGTCTGCCTTTACTCCTTCCTGTGCGGTTGTGGCTGATGTTTCGTGTCCTTACTGCAGTCTCATCTTAGCTTTTTTCCTTCGTTCTATAATATTCCATGTTCTTTCAGAATTCCATGATTTGCGTTTTCTTTTCCTTTATCCTAGCACTGAAGCACACGTCTCTCTCGTGGCTTGCTTGAATTGTCTTCACTGGTCTTATACATCCAGCTGTTCCTCATTTTCTCTTTACAGTGCTACAAATCTGTTTTTAAGTTCTAAATTAAACATCTCTTTGGTTTCTGCGCTTCTGCAAAGTTTTCCTACATTAAACCTTCTCTGTCCTCTTTGGCCTTTATTCTTGTATGTTATCATCAGGTGATGGTCGCATCCAACGTCTGTCCCTCTTCTGTTTCTAACATCCAAAAGTGAGCTACTACACATTTTGCTGATATCGAAGTGGTCAATTTGGTTTTGTACTTTGCCGTTGGACGAAACCCAAGTCACTTTATGGCATGTTTTATGAGGGAAGACGGTTCCTCCTACCGACCATGTCCTGGTATTGTCAGAATTGTGCATACATTACAAAGAAACGTTACAAATTATAATAAATTTGTTGTTTAATATATTTGTGATATTACGTTGCTTTTGTATTTAGAAACTTTTCTTCAATAAATCGTTACAGATTATCTACAAGTTGATACAAGTTGAGTTCTTCAAAGTTGTAGCCTCTGAATTTGGCAATTTTTATAAATGCATCTGAAGTCTGTTTTCGTGATACAAGGATGGCGCAAAAGTACGTCTAGTATGGCTCCTTCCTCCAATTCTACCTCTTGAATATGGGCTTCTTGTGCGTTCACAACACTCTGTACAATCTGTCCGGCATTAATTATATGTAATCCCTTATTTCAAAAAGCGTACATGAGTTTGTTACTTGTGCTTTTTTCAACGTGGTTATAACGTTTTGTTGATACAAGTGTATCAAAATGTAGACACTCGAGTAATCAACAAATGCAACGAATTTGTTTAAATAGTTTCTGCTGCAGGTGGGTGCGCACATTCTCATGAATTAGGAAAACGCTTGTTGACAACGTACCTCTGCTTTTAATATTCTTACCATTTATAACAGTAGCAATTTTTTTTGATTAGTATGTCGCCCCTGCTAATTGTGCTATTTTTTGACATAGTTGCCACTGTAACACACTCATCCAATATTACACACTACCATTTAGAACTCAATTCCACATTATCGTTTTCGTAAACATATTGTAATTGGTTTTGACGAAACTGAATTATGGTTGTATACTTTCATCTCATTACCGAAAGCAGTTTAAATTATAAAATAGAACCACGCCTCTGCTTTTATTTATTGTTCGTAGTATGAGTAATGGTCTTCCTGCTAGTAGAGCTCAGTCATAAATATTCTACATATCCAAAGTACTGTAGGTATCCGATGTTTAATGCAATTCCTTGTCTATTTGGAAGTCCTTTCCTCTCCTGTGACAATCAGGTAAAAGTACACGAATTCTCTTATTTTTTTAGGTATAAAGTGGAATTGAACAGAGTGCCAGCTGGAAATTGGGTACTAATAGAAGGTATTGATCAAAGCATCGTAAAAACAGCTACAATTTGTGATCTAGTTATTCGTGATGACTTGTATATATTCAGACCATTGAAATTTAATACGCAGAGCATTATTAAAATTGCAGGTATATTAAAACATTTGATCTAATAAAAAATTACATGAGTTATAAAATATTGGCATTTGATATTTTATTTTTCAATTATATATTAAATAGTTGAACCTGTGAATCCTTCTGAATTGCCTAAGATGTTGGATGGGTTGCGTAAAGTGAATAAATCATATCCGCTTCTAACAACTAGAGTAGAAGAGTCTGGAGAACATGTAGTTTTAGGCACGGGTGAATTGTACTTGGATTGTGTGATGCATGATTTGAGAAAAATGTATTCTGAAATTGATATTAAAGGTAAGTCATTGAGTCTTTACCTTTGCTTTTGAACCTCATCACACGAAATCTGCAAACGTATAATCTATAATCAATGTCAGGGATCAAAGTCACAATCATTCAAATTTATACATTAAAAGTTGATTTCGAACGAAACAACATTGCATTTTAATTTGTAGTGGCCGATCCTGTAGTAGCATTTTGCGAAACGGTCGTTGAAACATCCAGTTTGAAATGTTTCGCTGAAACGCCGAACAAGAAGAATAAAATTACAATGATCGCTGAACCGCTGGAAAAAGGACTAGCGGAAGATATTGAAAATGAAAATGTACAAATCACGTGGAATAAAAAGAAACTTGGTGAATTCTTTCAATCGAAATACGATTGGGATTTGTTGGCAGCTAGAAGTATTTGGGCTTTTGGACCAGATATTACTGGTAAATTATATTTTCAATTACATTTTATCTATTTGATAATCTTGCATTATGTCTCTCTCATTACAGGTCCAAATATTTTGGTTGATGACACACTTCCATCTGAAGTAGATAAAGGCTTGTTGGGTTCGGTGAAAGATTCTATTGTTCAAGGTTTTCAGTGGGGAACTCGCGAAGGTCCACTATGCGAAGAACCAATTAGAAACACAAAGTTTAAAATTCTCGACGCCGTCATTGCCAATGAACCTTTACATAGAGGTGGAGGTAAAAATTATTCGCAACTTGTATTACTTCTGTCAACGAAAATTTCTTTTATTTGTAGCAAATCTCATTTATTTCCTTAATATACTTATTTCATTTATATTTTATGTATTATGATATAATAGATAAAGATATATTCAAACTGTCAATCACTAGGAAATAAATAATTTACTGTTGGGGTTCTAGGTAATTCTGGTGGAAATGGTATATTTTTAATCAGTATAAGGAAAATTCTTTCCATGAAGAGTATTTTGACGATATTCTAACTCTGTGATAATTCCTTTTTAGGTCAAATTATTCCAACAGCACGACGTGTTGTCTACTCTGCATTCTTAATGGCCACACCTCGTTTAATGGAACCTTACTTATTCGTTGAAGTACAAGCACCAGCAGATTGCGTTTCGTCAGTGTACACAGTGCTTGCCAAAAGACGGTAAATATTTTTTCTACTTCTAACACAATCCAGAATAACAATAACAATAATTTCAAAAGTAACTTTTCATTGTACATACTTCATGTATTTTTCCATTAATCTTTTTTTTAAATTAAAATCAGACCCAGACTATGCTTCCTTATTGGTTGAAATATATAGCTTCAATAATATATATAAAATTTATTTTAATTTTTTATTCTGCTCTCCTTTTTATCGAATAGTGGTCATGTAACACAAGATGCACCTGTTCCTGGTTCACCTTTGTATACTATCAAAGCATTTATTCCGGCAATTGATAGTTTTGGGTTTGAGACCGATTTAAGGACACATACGCAAGGCCAAGCATTTTGTTTATCAGTATTTCATCATTGGCAGGTAAGTGGAGTATTCTAAAAAATTCATTGTACTAACATTAAGCATCCAAATGAACAAAAAAATATAAGCAAGCTTAGTTATAAAACGAGGTAAAAGAAGATTTGAACAAAAATTTCGAGACTTTAAAGCTCGTACCTTTTGGTATGTGTAATTATAAGATCTATTAAGTTGTAGTTCCTCTACACTATTTGCCATTAACACTGTGTCGTTTGAATATCTAACATTGTTAATAACTTTGCCATTAATCAATATTCTGTCCTCTACTTCAACCAAAGCTTTGAGATTATTTGAGTATGCATTGAAAAGAAGCGACGACAACGTAAATCCTTTTATTACCCCTCTTTATGTGGGGATCTCATCCTATATTTCTTCAGTTACTCTAAACTGTAAGTTGGTTATTGTTCGAGTATATTTGCTATGTAGTCCCGTTTCCTGCAGACTTAATGAACTTATCATGTTTGACCCGATATCTTATCAAGAAAGCACAAAAAGGCAGCTGACTTCTTCGTATGAAAACTTGCAAGAATCCAAACTGGATGTCTGTCACACTTTCTTTCTATTTCCTATACATTGTTTTGCGTGTGGTGGTAAGAACATTTCTAATGTTTTACTTTTTCAACCTTGTTCAGCTGTTAAATGTCATTCCTCCCGCCTTGTCAACCATTATTCTCTATTTAAATCGAAAGAGTCCAAATCTAGCGAACTATTTTGTTGATTAGTGTATATTTTACTATTATATAAGTTATTATATAGCGTAAGCTAAATTAAAAATAAATAAATAAATAAACATGTTTCAAAGCATATTTCCTGTGATTTCAAAAATAACTTACTAAACAATATCACGCGTCACCATTTTTTTTAAATTTAGCAAGCCATATTTAGATGTATTTGGGCATATGGGAATGATTTATTTTCAAAGCGGGTTCTCCAACTCGAGGAATATCCAGTAACATGCACTCTGTTATCCACTGTAAGACAATCAGGCGAGCTGCTATCGTTAAAATGGCTAGGTCAACCTCTATAACCTGTAGCTTAAAGAAATCAGGATACATATCGTGTGCTGCTTGTTCATGTTTTAATCAATATAACGTAATTTAGTTTGAAATTCAATTGATTAAAAATATTTGCCCAATTTTTGGTCCCAATCAGAATTCCAAAACATGTAGAATGAAACATCTTGATGCTGAGATTCTATATTGACAAATTTTAATCAATTCTGTTCTAACAAAGATCTGGCATATTAGCTGGTGTACACGTTGTATGTAGGGAATTTAAAGAATATAATTTTTTTTGCAATTCTTGTAAAAATTGAAACTTTGTGGCAGTCTGGTCTCAGAAAAGAGAAAAGCTAAAAATAACATTTAATTAATTAATTCTACAAAGAAGTTAGATAATACAGAGCTATAGTTCTATAAACTACTACCGATTAATGTAAAATAACATTGCAATAATTTATTGCTACTGTTTTACAGGGGCAATTATGGATCCATTGGCTTACATTTATATGTAATTTAAGAATACAAAGTAAAAGGCTTACATTTTTGTTATAGGCTTACATTTATATTTCTAATTTATATATAATTTAAGAATAGGAAGATATGGCTTACCGTAAATTGCTGAAGTTTGCAAAACATAAGTAGACACCTTGTTACTATCCTTTCCATTCCGCTTCAAACAACATGTTCCGCTAAAAAGACAGCCTCACATTCTTTAATAGACCGTGTGGTTTATATTCTACATATTCTGAATTAAAAAAGATAAATGTAACAGCCAATGTCTGCGACCGACTGTAACTTCAAACACAATCTCCTCTGTGTCGGACATATTTACATTTTGCTGCACCGTTTACATTTCATTTAAATTGCGAATATCGTAAACCTATAACTTTGCTAACTTGGTTATGTAAAAGTCATATCAATATTGATAATATCAATCCCTGTTGTTGTAGTTTTCGATACAATCTGAGAGAAAGTTTTAGCGTTTTGGAACATAGATGTCTCGTACACCGCAATTGTATTATTTGTATGGCTTTTTCCAGTTTTTCCGATCGGGTGATTCCTGCTCCATTTATATTTCATTCTCTTCAATAGGTCATATTATTTCGTACGATAAGCTAGTTTCCAATTAAATTAGCGACTTCGGAGTGCTAAGACAACTTTCTTTAATGCCGCACTTAGGGGCACCTACGCACACTCCAATCCATGCAAGAACGTAACAGACAATGAGTATATTTGTGTGCGATAAATCTTAAATCGCATTTTCCCCACCAAAAACTCATCGCAGATTATTAAGATATTTAATTTTTTACTGTGAATCACTGATAACAATTGATGTTTGATTTGTTTAAGAAAAAAATGATTGTTAATTATAACTCGCCAATTACTAAAATTTTTGTGCCGACCACAGATGATACATCTGTAGTACTTGTTGAGAAACAAGTGGTTTACTATATAATTTGCTGTATAATTTGATAGATTTTTTTGGTTTGTAACGATTTTTCGGTAGCAATGCAAGTTTCCGACTGTTGAAGATCTTTTCGTCGTTCAGAATAACACATTTCTGCTTTCAGTGAAGTCAAGAAATTTTCTGCCTTTAATTTGGATGATTGGGTTTTGTTTGTTTGTAAAATATTTTGTTTTTTATTTTCGGGTCCCGAAGCAAGCACGGATTTTACATCTTTCAACCATTATTTGATTTGTGACACACGTGCGATCCGCATCTTCTAAAGACATGTCATTTATGTTAAAGTGACTTTTGTGAAGATGTATTACTCACTAGCTTGTATCATGTTTTGTTTGACTTTTCTGGATATCGATATAATAGTAAAAATTACAAAGTATAATTTCTAATTTTTGCATAGTTTTGGTGTGACGTCATGTTTTAAGTGTAAGACGGAATCCTACATGGCTTTTGGGTACCAATTATATTAATACTTACAACTGGTTTAATAAGTCAATCGTTGGACATGTTCCCAGTTTTTTTCAGTTTAAGAACGTATTGTGTTGCCTCGAAAAAATACAATTTCTTTACTGTAAATTGTTCTTTCTTCGTTTGTTAAGAGTTTGCCTAAGTATTAATGACAAATAATCTACATAACGTTTTTATAATAACTGAATATTTCTAAATAACGCACAGATCGTCCCTGGTGATCCTTTGGACAAAAGTATTGTGATAAGGCCGTTGGAACCTCAACCAGCTACTCACTTAGCACGTGAATTTATGATAAAAACTAGACGAAGAAAAGGATTAAGTCAAGATGTCTCAATCAATAAGTTCTTCGACGATCCTATGTTGCTCGAACTCGCACGGCAAGACGTTATGCTTAATTATCCTTTATTATAAATATATTAATTATAGGTAAGAATAATTATAAGTACATGAAATATTCATATAGTTTTATTTCACTTTAGTAATTATTTATTATTTTAAGAAATGATTATCTCAAGTACTTCATATCTGACATTAACTATAATTGTGTTAAGTTTGCATCTAATTTATTGAAATATAAGTTAGTTTCTTGCGAGACCTTGGATCTTTATTACTTAAAAAAAAAATGTTGCGCGCACCATTAAATTTTGTGTGTTAAAATTCTTACTGACTGTTTTAGTAATGGGGGTAACGGTGTTGTTTTTTTTAATCTGAGTTCCAGTTTAGATGATTTAGGTTTGTATATGCTTTATTTGGTTGGGTAGATATGTTGTTGGTGAGGGTTTTTCCGTGTTTGTTCGTGGTTGCTATGTTACATGTTGCATTGTTACATGTTACACTTCCTTTATTAATTAGTCAATTGAAGATTGTTCCATTTTGTTGTGTAGTTTACTCTGTTTTTGTTTCTCTAAATATTAATGGTGTATAGTATGACTTTTATAGTTCTTATTCAGTGATTTTTCACAGAGTCTTTCCAATGATAAAACCTTGTAATTTGTGATATATTTTTGTTTGAGCTCTTGAGATAATATTTTAGTGCCTACCAAATATCAATTTATTCGCCAAACAATACTATTGTTTTGCTATGGTTATATTAGGAGAGATATGTTTGAACTAAAGAAATACAACTTTTAATAAACAAAATTTCAACATTTATTTTTATATACCACTATATCACCAAAATAATATCTTATAACAAAAATTAATAAATTAATAAAATTTTTTCTCATAAAAAAGCTAGCGACTAGTTTTAAAATTATGAATATTTTATATAATCTCAATGATATTGCATAATTATAAATACAAAAGGTAATAATAAGTATTTACAGTTCAAGTCTAAATTCATGTAATTTATTAATTTCATATAAATTCCTAGACTTTAAAAATTTTAATTTGCTTTTAAGGAGATATGTATTAGATGATACCAAGAAATTATTCAATAATGTATTATAGATTGTATACGATATACCTTGAATGCATGTTTCAATTCAAAAAGGACTAAAGTTCAGTATTTAAAATACGATTCCGCACCCCGTCTTTCTGTACCGGGAGTCAGAAGTTTTACTGTATA
>WYDF02039680.1:0-12495 GCA_009867245.2 Adranes taylori | reverse complement strand
CGAGTGCGTCTGAATTGTTTAGGGTAAATAGGGGAGTAAAGCAAGGATGTCCTTTGAGCGCTAGCTTATTTAATATATATCTATCGGATCTAGAAAGGTTTTGCGTAAAGGACAGACAGGAGAGGATATATTAGGAGGGAAAAAGGTTTGGTCGCTTGGGTATGCAGAATATGTAGCGTCTTTTGCAGGGTGTAAGGAAGAGATGCAGGATGTGTTTGATAGAGTGTGAAAGTATATGGGTAAAAGAGAATTGGAATTAAACGTGGACAAGACAAAAGTAATGGTGTACAAGAAGGGTAGGAGGGATAGCAAAAGAGATGAATTCTGGATGAATGGAAGTCAAGTTGGTGTAGTGAAAGAAATGAAGTATCTAGGGTATATGGTAACTCAAATGAGCAAATAAGGAATGGATCGGCAAATGAGCATGTAAGAATGTTAGTAAGAAAAGTTCAGTAAGCGGCCGGTGCTGAAGTGTGGGCTGTTAAAGAGAGAAAGGAAATGGAAGTGGGGATAATGAGATACATGAAGAGAGTACTAGGAGTGGAAAAAACGACGCGGTGTGAGATAGTGAGAAATGAATTAAATGAAATAAAATGTTGGATGTATGGTGTGAAGAAGATGGTAACGTATGAAAGTAAAGTTATGGGGGATGTGAGTGATGTTTTTGTAAGATGATTATGCCAATACAGGTTGTTTTGATTGATTGATTGATATTATCACATATTCAATTTGGGTTTTGTAAAGGTTGCCAAACAAAGGAGTGTATAGCGTATGTACCTGTATTGTGATATTTTACAATCAATGACGGAGAAAAGTAATTGCGATGCTTTATTTTTGGATATTTATAAAGCATATGAAAACTATAGGAAACCAATAATCTTCAGAGGCGCGCTTATAGATCATCCTGTATAATCTCGTTTTTATTAAAGGAATTTCTACCTGCAATGATCCTGAGAGAACAAGATATTCCTGGGTTGGACTTCCGCAGGGTTCTGTCCTGAGTCCTAGTCTCTTTAACCTATATGTTTTTAAGATGATTAACCTATAAGTTTTTTTCAAAAACCGCTTTTATTTTTTCCATAAAACGCCGCATCCCGGATATTAATATATTTTATAATTTGGTACCTATTCTTAAATCTAACCAGAATAAATTCTACGGTTGTAGGTTGACAGTAAACTTAAATTTGATTATCATGTTAATATGCTTATTAATAATTGTGGTTCTAGACTTAACATTCTCAAAGCTCTGTGTGGTAAACTTTGGGGTTCGAATCTGAACATGATGTTATTGTTTTATAAATCGTTTATACGGTCAGGTTGGATTATTGTTCTTTATTTTATATAGATTGTTCTGATACACGATTGGAAAAGGTTCCTAGAATTCAATATGCAGCTTTTCGTTTATTGTTGGTGTTATTAGATCCTCTCCAACTCCAGCTTTATTAGTGGAAGCGTCGGATTCTCCCGTTGCTCAGAGAGTCTTATATTTATCTTTTAAAAATATTTCAAAATTATATTATCTTAATTCTCCCATAACCCAATCTATTTCTCAATTAAATTCAGTATATCTTGATAATAATAGACAATACGTGCTTCCTTTTCTTATTTGGGCCTTCCGTTACTCACCTAATTTTGATTTAATATTTGATGGTCTGTTGTACCTGCCTTTGAATTTCCTTTTTATTACAACATCTACAATATAAATAGCTGCTTTTTTCCTGACTAACTACTCTTCTAATATGATCTTAAACATTTTCAGTCTTATAAAGATCATTATTTTCTTGGTTATTATGAATTTTATTCGGATGGTACCTCACTTGTAGAAAGTAATTGTTTCTTGTTAGGAATATATAGTCCTTGTCTTAACTTATTTCATTCGATTAAATTACCGATAATTTTTTATACAGAAGCTCTTAGCATTCTGAAATGTATTTTCTCTGATTCAGAGAATGTTTTGAAAAGACTTAATAGTTTTGGTATTATTAATAATGATTATAGAATTTTGAATTCCATCAGGGATAAAATAGCATTGGCTGCGGAGGATGGTTTGTGCATCAAACTTTGTAGGATTTCAGCTCATTAATCGATTCCAGGAAATGAAAAAGCATATCTAAGGGGGCCAAGGAGGTCATTCTATAGAGTTTAGAATTTATCTAGTCGGTGATAGGCCTATTGGGCGAAGATAAGCTGATGTTAAATAAGTATCAAGACAAGATAACCTAAGTAAATGTAAATTTAAAATCACATTTCTTTTAGAAAATATATTATTTACAGTTTTACAGATAGTAGATACATTACACATTGGATATCCTAAAGATTTTTGTTACCGTTTTATTGCTGCTTTGAGTTAATATTGTTTTGATAAATTTAAATGGCTAAAGAATTATTGTTAACGACTCAATCACAAATAACATTAAAGGTGTCATGTTCCTTATGGGATTATAATAACGGAAACATATTACGGATTTATAAAAATGGGGATAGTGTTGTCTCAAAATGTTTGGACGTATTAGGCACCGATTACATTGTAACAGCAAACAGCACAAAACCTTTGCTTAATTTATGGCAATTTAATAGTCAAGATGTATGTAAGGCTGTACGTTTCATAATTCCTGGTACGGCTAATGCTCTTGCTGTGTGCCCATCAAATACTTATTTAGCAGTAGGCATCGATACAAAAATTTATATATGGGAATTATGTTCTGGCAAGTTATTAGCTGTTCAACAAGTGAATTATCAGGCAATAACAGTTATTAAATTTTCGAATCACGGGGGATATTTACTTATTGCTGGTAAAGATGGCATCGTCGTTGTTTACAATCTGTGTGATCTTATTAGTTATTCAAGAAGGAAAGCACAAAAAGAACTCGGACAAGTGGAACCAATATATAAGAGAAATGACCATTCATTGCCAATTAATGATATGAGTGTTGGTAAATTTGGAGCTAAATCAAGATTTTCTACGGTATCAAGTGATCAATCTTTACGAGTATACCAATTGATTGATGGAACTTTACTTCTAACATTGATATGTACAAAACCTTTAACAGCAGTAATTTTAGATAGCCCTTGCTTTAATGTTTATGTTGGTTATAACACAGGTGAAATAAAAGTGTTTAACCTAAGAAATCCACCTAGAAGTCTGGAGCAACATGTTGATGATAATAACTTTGAAAATAATACATTTTACGGTTGTAAAGGTCCCATAAAATGTATGGATTTAAATTTATTTAATAATCGACTAGCTGCTACAAGTGATGATAAGCTTATATTAATTTTTGAAATAAGAAGCAGGCAGATATTGCAAAAGATTGAAGCCAAGGGTTTAGTCACAAATTTAAGATTTATCTTGACTAATGAACAGATGTTTGCGCAGACAACAAAGCCTCAAGTATTGTTAAATAGTCTAGATAGAACCGTTGAAAGTAATTTAAGCAATGTTCATATTGCGGTATTACAAAAGGATGACTTTAATGTAGATGATGAGCGTGAAGCAAAAGTTTGTGAAAATTTATCACAAACTGTTAAAGATTTACAAATGGAAGTATCGAAATTACAAAAACTAAATGCAGATTTGATGTTTGAAATAAAGAAACTCAAAACATAATATGTACATATTGTATTTTAGATATATGATTTACACATACAATTTGTTTTATATATACATATATATGTGTATTTTATGAATTACACCTAATATTGTCATCAGATTTTCCATCATTTTCTAAACTATTTTCATTTTTAAATGCTGCATCTCGCAAAATCTGAAAAAAATACTAATCAAAATTAGTTTAATATCTAATATCAGACTTAATTTTCGTGAGTACAAGAGCAATCGGAATACGTCTCACTGTTTCTTTTAATAATGTACCGTGGTAGTTTCTATAAGGATATAGGAATTTTGAATAATTACGATTTCATTTCTCTTGCTGTGATTGGTAACAACGTTTTCTAATAAATTCGTACTTCCTTGTTTTATTAATTTAGATTGTCACGGTTTGTGACCATTATCAGGTTATATTGCTATAGTTTATAATTAAGGGTTTATCTGTTGGTATCTTTTGCCAAAACCAAGGTGGGGAGAGTCCCTCTGACATTCAGGTGCTAGTTTGGAGGTGTCGCGATGTAAAATAGTACGTATATGCACGTCCAATAAAATGAAAATGACAAACAATAGTTAGAAATCCTGAAAACCCCGCTAATAATATGAGTATAATTAGTAATTTGTAGTAGGAACAAAAAGCAACATTAAGAGTGTAAAACCACCTGAAGGGCATGTACCAGGGATGCTATTATTTCATTAATACACTTAAATGTTTCCTCCGAAGAGATTATCAGACAAGAGATACGTTTGAAAGTTACCATCAAGTATAGAGGGATATGGGGCTTTCCCGTTTATTAATACAAAAGAAGAATAAAGTTAAGTATGCGAACACTTTACGAGTATATCAATCAGTGGCGAAACTTCAACATTTGCTTACGGGACTTTTAATTTGTAAGGACATTTTATTTGTAACATTTTACAACTGTTTAGGTATTAGCAGTTTCAATGTACGCTGAGAGAAATCAAGTGTGCTCAAAAGGAACTATTCTAGGGTTCAACTATAGAGTTAAATAAATGTCATATTCATCCATAAATTCTACATAATAGTTACCTTCAAATGCATTTTTATTTCACGCAAAGCAGCATCTATCCAATCGACGTCTACGTTTTTGTCTTGACATTCATACTTAGCTATCATAGCCAATTGAGATACTGCCAGCATCAGACCGGAGGCTCTAGCTTCAAGTAAAGAAGCATTAAACGGTGGAGACATGCAAGTAACCATATCATCCACTTTTGATGTAATACATCTTGCGCACTACAAAATCATCAGCTTTTAGCAATTATTAAACTATAGTTTGTTTATGATAATGAAACGGTTTATGCAATTCGTTTCATTAGTTCCGCATTTGTTGAGGACAAGGTTTCTCTGGATAAAATGTCGACATGTCGAGTTAAGAGGGTGAATCAAGGCTTAATACTGTTGCAGGAAGGTAAGTTGAGGAAGCCGAGATTATAGTGCTATTACGAGATACAGGAGAATGCGGGGCGAGCAGATCGCAACAGCCGAAAAAGTCTCATAAGTTTTGGAGTACAGATAATATCGAATTTAGGCAGGAGGAACCACATCTACAACATCACAAAAAAGGCTTATAGGACACTTTACTTTTTGCCTTAGAAACTTAAAGCACACAAGCAAAGAAACAAGAGAAAAGGATACTTAACTTTGATAAGGTCAAAAATAGAGTATGCTCAAGAAATTTGGGAGAGGGAAACTACTGTTAAATAAAAGATCTCCTATCCTTTCAAATGATTTAATGATTACAAAACGATAAAAATAAGAATAAATGATATATGTAAACAACTTTTTCTTCGCACTCTATCTCTGACATCACTCATGACCAGCTGCCACCGCGCTAACCATACTCACGCCAGTGGGCGCCGTAGCATATTGGTAAGATGCATAACTACCAATCCAAAGGCCTGCGGTTCGAGCCTGATGCCGAGGCTTTATACGAGACCCATGGCCCCTTAAGAAGGGAACAGCGACGTACCATACACATTTATATGGGTAGATGTAAAACTTCGGTCTAGTGTGTGCGAGTTCCTACGCACTATAAAGATCCCAGAGTTAAGGTGCGCGGCAGCATTATCCGGCATCCTTCGTGCCAGCTGTGGTGCGATAGAACATTAAAGTTGAAAATAGGCACTCACAAAAAAAATACGAACAAGAACAAGATCCTCCGACGCCTACCCTTCCAACTGACTGATTGATTTTTTTAAGGCAATCTCGCACATTAGAGTTAGAAAATTTATATATATAATTTTAATAAAGGATATTTTTTAACACTACAGAGAAAAGCTGCGAGGATAAATAACACTTAAAGAGCACCGACAGAAAAATAGTGGAACAGGTATGCTTAAAAGACTAAAATGACCATCCCTTAAAATTACTTTCCTAGAGTAAAGAACTGTAACTATCAAATAAATCGTAAACAATGCGACGGCCTAAAATTAAAGTGTCGTTCTTTAAAGAACGCTTTTTTTATCGCCGTAGTACCGTACATGTTTAGAACGCGATGTAACGCTATTTCATTTGAAAAGAACTTGTTCCCAAATACCGCCAATCAATTTATTATTTTTAATTTGCATTTAAAAGTAGTACATTGACGCGTCATCTAATAGTTATTTGAAAACTAACTTAATAATAAGTAGAGAATGGTTTCTGTTTTGAACACACTAACAATAAAGCAGGAAGAAAATATTTAATTAGACTGCTGACAATACATACCGATACGGCAGCAAGCAGCCATATACATATTAATACACGCAACATTGACCAATAATAGCCAACAGACGCACCAGACTTATTCCCACTTATTCGGTTTGCACATGCAAGCAGCAACTCATTGACGAGAGCACACGAGAGAGGCAGCTATAAGAATCAGTTCCGCTAAAAAATATGCATGAAGAACGAACAAAATATTCATGCATATTTTTTATTGTGGTTTAGAACTACAAAGATACGCTCCGTGGAAATATCGACCGGATGCAAAGTAAGAATGATTTCGGTTATAATGTGATTCCGCTTTCTAATAGTAACAGACTTAAGCGTTTATTTATGCAACAGAACAAGATGCGGGACAATACTGGAAATGAGCGAGCGGTTGAAAGAGTAGTTCAGCATTGTTTTCTGGACATAATATACAAATCGTCGCTTTAATAAGCAATTCATTTACAGGTTTCTTCTAGGTTCTTCTAGTAAAAATATAAAATATTATTTTTAATTAAATTAAAAGAACAAAAAATAAAAATTAATGATGATATAATAAATAGTTTGATACAAAAACTCAGACAGTATTCCCAAAATCAGACAGTATATATATATATATAAATATGTTACATAAACATTTTAATAGAAAATTTATTAGTCATTACTTACTTAAAACATCATTTACTACAAAAAGTGGATCAAATATTATGATTTCCTAATATTTGTTTGATTAATATTAAAAAGCTAATTTAAATTAAAAGAATCAACGATGCATACAATAAAATATAATATAGCTCAGTACTAATTAATCAAAATAATTAAATACTTCATTTTAGGTTCTTTTTTCCTTGTCGCTGTAAGGTATAGATTTAAAGAGATTTAAACGGAACAAGAACGGTACTTTATCGTGGTATCTTTAGGGAACGAAACGGTCCATCGCGTTCCGAGCGTGGAACCAGAATTCTATAAAGGCTCATTCATAGTAGAATTTAAATTTAACACTAACTTCTGGTTTATGAAACTTTTAAATTGATCGTTCATACTACGCTTTGTTTGTGCACAGATGTTTTAATCTAAATATTGGTTTAATCTAAATAAGTTTTGTTTGAGTTTGCACAAAGTGTGTATAGTTTATTCTGAAAATTATTCATCATGTCGGAAGCAGATGATTAATTTATTTCTTTAATTTTTTGGACACTATCCGTTTATGGGACAATACTGGAAATGATTGTAAAAACAAACTTTTGAAATAAAAAAGAATTTTTGCTATATTAACGAAATACTTGAAAGCTATTCATAATACGATATAGCATTTTTAAAATTAAAACAATTATTAGAACATAATTCGTCGTATTAAACGTATACAACATATAAAAACCACCCATGACGCAAAAAATGGTTGAAATTTATAAACTTAAATCAAAATTATATGAAGTTTGCATATATAAATCATGCTAAATTTAAATAAAAACGAAAACATAAAACTAAACCAAAAGTATGAACGAGTGGTACGATATCAGGGACCTATATATCGCTAAATTTAGAGTTACAGTTAAGTTAAAATTAAATCTGAACGTATGAGTGGGCCTTAACATAAGGCCGTGTTAAAATTGTTTACAATTTATTTGACAGTTACAATTCTTTATTAAATAAAGTATGAGTGTTTTATAACAATTGTTTATACATTATAGTTATGGTATTAAGCATTTTTGGTGAGAAATATCGTTTTTAAAGCGCTTTATGAATGATTTCTTTTAGGCATGTCAAGACACTTTCAGAGGCTATAGCTCCTAAACTAAAATATTGTGCAAGATAATACTTAACAGTTTCAATTTGTGTACAAAGAGCTATGTAAAGACGAAAAACTGTTTCATTTTTAATAATGTGTATATTTTAATAATGTATATAAGTCAAGTCAGAATGCGTAGACTTTGCAGTAGCCTGCAAGTGGGACGAAGCAAACATGAGCCCAGTGTGGAAGTTAAATATACCACATTATTGTTAAATATTATTTCAGTACAACTCAATTTAAGTATGTCATTCGAATTATTTTGCTAAACAGCTTTTGTTTTGAAAAATTGAAACTACTTTTTATATTGCTTTAAAAATTTAACTTACATCAACAATTGAGCTTAACCCGTCACCACTGGAATTTAAATTATCCATTGCTAGTGTTGTCAAGTGTTGTGTGAAAGAACCAACGATTTTCAAAATAGCTAAACAATGTAAAATTAATTCACCAGCTTCCTCCTTTATTAGAGGTTCTTTAAAAAAACTATTAGATTCATCTAAATTATGAATACGTTCAATTCGTTCATTAGAAAACTCTTCAATTCGGTCATTCATATCACTACAAAAATAATTTGTTAGTAAATAAAATAAAATAACTTTTGTGCAAGAGACTTTGTTGTTTCTTTATCTTCTATAATAACTCTTTTTTTGCGTTTCATATTGCGTTTGGATATTAAAACCACTATCAAAAATGTTGTTAAAAATAACGCAATTACTACTCCAAGTCCGAAAGTATATAGTAAATCAATCAATTGACTTCGTAAAACGTTCATTTTAATTTGAATTCTAAAACAAATAATAGCCTTTATTCTCAAGACTTGTATCAAAACATATTGTTAAATGTTAATATCTGTTAAATGAATGATTAATCATTAGCTTCCATTTGAAATCGAATTATTATATAAATAGATTAGTTATCTCTAAATAGAAAGTTCGAGTTTTGAACAAGTATTTGAAGTTGTGGAAAGTTATTTTGTTTCATTGATTCCAAGTTTTGAACAGCGTTATATATTATTCTTATGTTAAGTGGAAAGCAGAACTATAACCTAAAATTGAAATTATTACATGATTCTTATAACCTCAAAAATATTCAAAATAATTTTTTGTCACATACTGTTTGTGAATCTTGTGGTTAAAATGGCAGAAAATAAGCCGAATTACAGTGAAAATGAACGCCAAAAAGATTTATTCAATTTTCAGAATATAGACGCATTTATTCAAGTACTGTTATTGAGTATAAAATGTTTTTTTTTTACTTTAATTTTTCTTTATATAGTCAGGATTCAAGACTTGTATGGAGGCAATCCGAGTGTCAAACAGTTTACCTTCAGAGAAAAATTATGATTTTTATAAAACTTTTGATTCATTCCAAGAATTTATGTGTGAGAAAGATACATCTTTATCTAATCTAATGAATAAAGTAATGAAATCGAATCGAGTTGAACAAAATATAAAACTTTGTGGTGTTGATAAAAAATTGGAGCTTATAGTTGAAGCAAATGATAATATTATGGATAGAATTGCACAATATATAGATGAGTTAAAAGGTTTGCGTACTTTACCTAAGGAAGAAATAAGGCAAGCATTGAGTTCAGATGTACCTGTTAGTGGTTCTTGGAATAGAGGTGCTAAAGCCACTTTAACATCTAAAGGAGTAATTGATTTGAGTGTAGGTATTTTTTATTATGTTATTTTCTTGCTCTCAATTTTGATAGTTCTCACAACTACAAATTTTAATTTATTAGACGAAGTCACATGTCACTAAAACAGTTGTTAACGCTACTTCAAACGCAACAACAAATCATAAATACTCACAACCAGATGTAGATAACAGTAATACGCCATGGATGCCAAGAATAAAGGAAAAACCGAATTCCATAAAACCATTGGCTATATTTTTGGAAGAAACTGAATTTGGAGATGCGTAAATATATTTGTTATTTTTATCTTTCATATACCATATGTGTATGTAATACCTATATGGAAGATAAAAGATATAGGATTCATGTTTTGAGTATTTTTTCTATTTTACGTTTCTTGTATTCAAATCACTGCAATTCTTTCAAACTTAATTCAAAGAGAGACCTAGGAACAATTCATAAGGAACAATTTTCCACAAAAACACAAATTTAAAAAAAATCTTAGTGAAAAAATTAAAAGAAAAGTGTACTTTTCGGTATATGGATGTACGGATGTATGTTCAAGAATTGTTCGTAACCGATTTGGCTGAAATTTGGTAGGCAGGTGCACACTTGTTTCGCAAATCATTTTTTTTATACATCCAATTTGGCGGAAATGCGCCATTTTTTTCAGAAGAAAATCAGTTTTTAATCTAGGAGGCTAAAATTTTGCAAACACATAATGCCTCGTACTATGCGTCGAATGCAAAAAGTCTGATGTCTCTGCCTTGTACAGAACGCTACGTTGCCATGTTAAGAGTTTAAAAATACTTTTCAATATATCGAGTTTAAAAAAATCGCATGTCATAGCATCGGAGTAATTTGATCTTGAATTTTTATTCTAACCTAAATATCTCGGTTCCTATGAAAGTTGGAAAAATGTAACTTGGGGAGCATACGTAAGTCTAAGGGATCTCAATGAGCAATTGAGCACTATGAGCAATTGCATATACTGAACTGATTTTGAGCAATAAATTAATTTCAAAAAAGTTTTTTTAACACCCTGTAAATTTTTATGCATTTTTATAGTCTTTGTAATTCTATGATGGGTCTACACATGATGGGTCTAACTGTTATCTTATTAACTTCGCAATACAATTCCGCAACTTGTCGCCATGGCAACTGACATTCTACAGTCATACATGTGAGGCCTAAATAATAGCACATATATGCAAAGTTGCGGGAAAAAAATATTTTACGTTATATGAGACCTATAAGACATATAACTTAAAAGTGCTTTTGCAATTGAATAAATGTTGTTATCAGTGGAGAGTGCATATTATAATTTTGCGATATGAGTTCAAAATGATCATTTTATTCAAAAATTCAGTTTTAAAACTCGAACACTGAAATTTTGATCGTATATAGTATCTTGTATTATGCGTCAAAAGAAATTAGGGCCATGCCTGAAACTGGTGTAGAACGCGACGTTGCCACGTTTATCCGCGCCGTAGGCAAATATGGGGACCAGGGAATTGATGAGTAAGCGAATTCATACAGACTAATTCATAAGTCAAGACCGGCCGTAGGCCGCGGCAAATCGGACAACGAAGTTGTCCGCGCGGTAGACATATAGGGACCGTTGGACATATAGGGTAGACGATTTATAGGTGAGACTAATTTTGATTAGTTTACCTTAAACAAGTAGGACCAGAATATGAAAGATGGGGTGGCGATCACGTCCACGATTTTTTTATTTATTTATAATAAAGAATTTGCTAAAAATGATTGTATATTTCTTCAGGAATATACTATAAGGATATTATAAGCCTTCAGGACTAATTAAAAGGTAGTTATTGGTATTAAAATATTTGTGTAAGTCAATGATAGATTAGGTAGATTGGTAGATTATTATTAACAGTTGTTCACCATCAAATACAAAATACTTATAAAACATAGAACACAATAAAACAAACATGATAATGAAAATCAATAGTATTCCAAAAAATCCATTTATTTTTAAAAATTTACTTATTATCTATATAGTTAACAAGTTTCGAAGCAATAATCGCCCCTTCATCAGAACGAAAGAAAGTTTATCATTACAAAAGATAAAAATAAAAAAAATAACTTAAAATTTTACCTGAAGGAAGATAACTTTCAACTTCTGTATTGATATATAATTTATAGTTATTGATATACAAAACTTCTCTATTTATATATCAATACTGAAGTTGAAAATTAAAATTTTAATTTATTTTCTTATGTTTTTACCTTTTGTAATGAAAACTTTCTTTAGTTCTGATGAAGAGGCGATTGTTGCTTCGAAACATGTTAACTAATATACATAATTAATAAATTCTTAGAAATAAATGAAGTATTTGGAATACTACTGATTTTCATTATCATCATCAAGTACTTCAATTCTGAATGATTGTTTCAACAATAGAATAAACAATTTTTATTTCTATATAAATAAAAATTGGAAACATGAATTATGTAATAAATAATTCGAATGAAAGTTAGTTAATATTTGAAATCTCGCTTTGAATTTTTTTATTGTATAAACGAAGCTTGTAAGCAGCTTTTATGTAATTTTTTTCTTTAAAATTAATTATGCGGGTGTACTAACCGAATTGAATCAAATTCTAAATCTTTATTGCTAATTTGCGTCCTGTTGCATGGGTACATTAGATAGATAGATAGATAGATAGATATGTTTATTGAAATAAGAACATGAATATTACAAAACACAATAAAACAGGTTC
>WYDF02039669.1:0-12495 GCA_009867245.2 Adranes taylori | reverse complement strand
ACACCGCTCATATGCTACGTTCCGTTTTTATATATTAAATATTATTATTGTTGTGATAACATTTATTCCGCCGCTTAATTAATTTGCTTATTATTATTAATTAAATTGCATCATTGCTTTAATTTGATATCCGTATTTGGACATTTATTCTTTTGATTATTATTGACAGTGTTATTGTGCATTCATATGTTTCTTTCTCTGTTAGTCTGAAGAATAATAGAGGGAATAATAGAGGGTAAAAAATAATAGAGGCGCAGGGAGCGTCTGAGGACCGGAAGAACAACATCTGTTCTGAAGTGCGGTTTCACTTTAAACTGACCTGGTTTTCCGACGGCCGTTCAGTCTGAGTATGTGCGCCATTGACAACAGTCCCTAGGCTCTCCATTAGCAACGTCGCGTGTGGGAGTTCCGTTAGCATATTAAATAGATTAATAGAGGTTGTCATATAGATTTGGTGACCGCCCAGGGTCATCGGTGTCCCGCTGTCAATCTAGCGCTGTCATTTCATGACAACACTACGTTGTAGTTTCCGAGATCGTTGCAATGACAATAAGCACAGTTGAGATGCCAATAATGCCAAGATGCCAAGAGCTCTTGAATCTAATATACAATGACTCTTAGAGCTAAACATTCTGCTGGAAGTAACAACAGTGGGGTACACGGATGACATTGCATTGAAAGTTATCGCCAAGACAGCTGAAGAAATTAATATAAACACAAAGGTGCGCTAACAAGAATCAATTAATAGTTGCAGGATAACAGGCTGGAATTGGCTTTTCAAAAAAACAAGGTTGAGAGGCAGGCGATCTGCAGATCAGATTGCAATTATGACAGGACAGCAACAACTGAACTCGTGAGTTACTTATGCTAAAGACCATAGTGTCTCGATTGACATTAGACTGAGTTACTCATAACATGGAAATGAAACTAGGGACAATTGGGTTGCGGTAGCGACGCAAGTTAAGCGCCTCATGCCAAGGATAGGAGGCCCGACAGAACCGAGACGAAAACTACTGTTTAGCGTAGTAAGGTCAATGCTCTTATATGCAGCTCCCATATGGCCAAGAGAAACAATCGAAAAGAAAAATACCACAAGGTTACTTGAAACAGCGCAAGGAATTGAAATTGTGGTTATAACATCAGCATACAACACAGTGTCAACTATACCACAGCAAACAATTACGAGCATCCCTCTAGCAGCCCTAAAAACTGTGAAAAATGTAGAGAGGTGGAGAAACCCCACAAACAGAAAGAATTAAGCGCAAAAACGATAGTCGAGTGGTAATGGAGGTGGGATGCGTCCACAAATGGCCGATGGACACACAAAATAATCCCGACCATAAAAATATGGATTGAACGTCTGTATGATGAATTAAATTATTACTCGGCGCAAATTGGAACTATACACGAATGCTATACAAAGTATGGCATCCGAAAGAGAGTCCACACTGCGAGAGATGTGGAAGCGAAGAAGACGACGCTGAGCATACTTCGCTATATTTTCGGACTTGCAACGAGATAAAATGGAACAAGTAGCAGGGAAGATAGATAGCCCCGACAATATAAGCAAAATCATGCTACGGGATAAGGATTCCTAGAATTGACTGCACAATACATCAAAAAAATTCTACAGACAAGCTTTAAAAATGAATCATCTTATGGAAGTCGTTATCAAGATTATGCGATTGACATTATAAAATTGTTTATCGCTAAAGCAAAAAGAGTACCAGAACTTGTGTTTCAGAAAAAAGGTTAACTTGTCCACACACTGTTCAACATTAGGCATGGAAATGAATATGCGGTGTTACTTATTGATTTGAGGCGAATATTTGAAACTTGATTCCAGGATTTTCTAAAACATATTCAAAATTTTTGGGAACCCATTTTCTGTCGATATAAATAAACTACCAACTAATTTCCAAACTGAGTACATACAATATGATTATGCAATCGGACATAGAATTGAAAGAAAAATTTGACAACGCCACCGTATTGGATTTCTCTTAAATATAACTACCCAAAGACAAATACTAGGTCCATCGTACAAAGGCATACTTTGCTCACCTCATCATTCTTTGGAAACACATATATCTGTCAACAAGTCTTTTCAACGGTAAATCATACTTAGAGTAAAATCCAGGACAGAATGAGTGATAAACACCTTAAAAACACTCTCGATGATTGCTACAACTTCTATTGAACGAAATATTGGTGCTATTATCTCTAAAAGACGCAATGTCAAATTTCACAATAATGATACAGTATCCTTTTTCATTACTCACCATAGAGAATTTATCTTCATTTTCTTACTGCTATGTGGATTAGCAATGTTGCCTTCTCCACGCGTACCATGTTGGTCCTATTGGTAGGATCGATGACTAACGGTTGAAACCTAAACAAGGATTTTGGCGAATTTGTCCAATTTCCAGTCCAATTTGCATCCAACTTCCTCGTCGCCAGTTAAAGTTCCTTGAATAGGAACGGGTTTATAAAATAAATACTCTTTAAAAATAATTTACAGGTTTTATTCGAGACGACTTTAATTTTATCTGTTATTTTATTTGAATCGAATCGAAATAAGAAATAAAGAGCTTGTTTTATTTTGATATTATTTAAAATTAACAAACTAATATAATTGATGTATCACAAATAATCTTGGTTTGTGATGCTCGTATAAAATAAATGATAATTACTATGAGAATCAAATTAATACTAAGCAATAATTCTAATTAAAGCTTTGTTTGTATGTATTATGAATATAATGTTCCTATGGTGCATTTTAAAAAATGACAATTTTCTTTGCACATAATACTTATGATGCGTAATATGAAAACAAATGGGCCCAAATCCATTCCTCTTTTTCTCATCCCACAATTATTAAAGTAAGGTAACGAAATCTGGACTCAAGACGCAGGAAGTTAAATAACGAATCAATGTAGCTCAAAACTAAATAATTAGGAAAATAGTCGACGCTCTGTACTATGTATGAAACTCTAATCTGAGGAAATATCTAGAAGTACCAGATTTGGTTGTGGTTTCAACCGAAAACAGAGCGAACATGATTAATCGCCTGAAAGAACATCAGGACTTCAAATTCCATGCAATTAGCAAGCGAGATGATGGAGTAAAGGTACAGTCGAAAGAAAAATGAACTTAGTAGAAGAACATAGAAGTATGTATTTTATTCTATTTTAACCGCAAATAACAGGCGAATAAAGAACTAGAAAATAAAAAACACAATTCATTTTATAAATATGTTTCGAAGCGATTAACAGATACGCTGTCGTAAAACACTTATCTGTAGAAAATGATTACGTATAGACCCCTTAATTTTTACTATAAAATATCTTTGTTTGTAACAGATATCACATATAATATGAATGCTCTCTATGATTCAAATCTAAATGAAGTCAAGTTAGATACGACATACGTACATAATATTTATATTCATTGGCTGTTCCACTCAATGAATTTACATATTTTCAATATATGAAGCACATGACTATTTCTATATAAAACATTATAATAAATGCAAATATCAATAAATACATTAAATAATATTATTTTGTTCGTATTGTGTCTCAATGGATGGATATATTCGGTATAATGTGAATAATCATTAGGAGTACTATTTTCTAAAAATTATAAATTATTTCTAATTAAATATTCATACATGGACCGTAGCTATTTAACAATCGTGAGAATAATATTCACAATTACTAATACATACATAGGACGCGCTGTGCTAGAAATTTTATTTTTGATTGTTCCGAGAAAACTTTCGGGTAAACTGGTCAACTCTGAATTCCCTGAATATGTCGAAATTTAACACACGATGAACTGCAAAAAATAGCAAATGAAATGGGACTAAGCAGTGATTCCGATGATTCTAAACGCGACCCTGTATGGGAACCGTCCTCATTAGACAGTGAAGAGGAAATTGTTGTGGATGATGTTAACATTTCAAATCTGGAAGAAATGGCCCTAGATGAAATAGAGGAAGAGGTAGATCAAGATATAATGCAATCTGAAGATGAGAACGAATTCCAGCTGGAGTGAATATGTTGGACGACATAAATTATTTCCGTTTACTAGTTGCATGGTCCATAACGATATCTACCAAACGCCAGCACTCCAATTGAAGCATTCTTCTTGATCGTTGATGACGATATTATAAATTTGATTGTCACAGAAACGAACTGATTGGCAGAAGAGACCACAGGTTCTAAAGAATATAAAAAGCATGATAAATTGAATAAATGGACGCTAACAGATTCAAAAAAAAATAAAAATCTGAGTGTGACACTTTGGACGGGTTTGGTGAGGCTTATTGCCCTACCTGATTATTTGGCAACTCAAGGCATCTATCGACAGGATATTCCTAGTTTCATAATGTCAAGAAATCGATATCAGTTATTGTTGAATATCTTACACGTCAACAATAATAAATCAACTCAAAAGGGAGAACGACTTGAAAGAATTCAGCCTTTAGTTGAAATACTGCCAAAGAAATTTGAATCTATATTTTATCCTGATGACGATATCGTGATAGACGAAACTGTAGTTCCTTGGAGTGGGGCGCCTGATGTTTAGACAATATATACCCAACAAAACACATCACTAGGACATTCAACTTTTCTAACTGAACTCCACGAACGGTTACACTTGGGCACTTGTTCAGGAAAATCTGCTATAGGAGGACGGGAAGTTGGAATAGCAAAAATCATGTGTCATCTACTAAGTTCAGAACTTCTTGGTAAAGAAAGAACCTTATACGTGGACATTTTGATTAAGAACAGGAGTTGTTAATGTATGGGTGTTACACAACCACGCTACCAATAAGATGGTTCAAATACGAAAATTTCGTGAAGATTTAGCTGCAGATTTGCTGAATCAACTAGAACGATCAGCTTCCGAAAAGCAGAAAGAGTCTGCAAATAGCTATAATTACTTGACTGATAGAGTTGGGGAGAACGCAAGGAAAATGAGAAGAAAATGCAGCAGTTACTACTCAAGTCTACAATCATTGGCAAGGCGTAAGACAGCGAGAAAACGTGCTAAAATAGTATCTAGTTGTTCTAGTTTATTTGTAACTATGTTTTCAATAGTTTCAAATAATAATTTCGATTTAGTTCATTATTAGTTTGGGGTTCCCAAATACTATCTTTCATTGATTTAATTTATTTATCCAAAGAGACATTTCTTTTTACAGTAACGTGCTCTGTTACAGAGACATGGCCATATTTTGGATGGGTGGGTGCATGTGTAAGATAGTTTCGTGGGGTGGTTGTGTGTGAGCTCACAGAAGATTCCGAGGTGTGTCTTGAATTTCTGGGGGAATCGTAATTCAATTACACATGTGTTTGAACATGTTGGCGAGATGTGAAGTAGTAAGTGATATCGGAGGATTGAGCGGGGCGATTCTGAAACGTTTTGTCTTCAGGCTGCGTTGAGGATAGGAGGCGGCACCGGGCGGATTGAATCTTACAATGTACAAACGGGATTTGAGTTCGATTGTTGACGACTGGACGCTTTACCTTCACGATGACCCGCTTACCAAAGCGCCAATTTGGTTTGTCGCGGGACTTGCAATGAAACTTTCCATATATATTTGCTGTATAGATTGGGAATTTGTGTTGGGTTCCTGGCTCTTTCGCGGTGTGTAGGATTGCTCTTACTTTGCTTGTCTGGAGGGGCTTATCTTGAGAAGGATTTGTGCAGTACTCGTTTTGAGTGTCCCATTTGACTGCTGGCCGCTGGATATCCGCTGGATATCCGTTCTGTTTGGTTCTTTATGTTGTGTCTGAAATTGGCTTGCTTTAGGTAAATGGTACTAAATTCCATTTGGAATCACATTCTTTAATGAAATATATAATTATGAAAACTAGAACAGTTGTATCTATTATCTTGAACGTTAATTTAAAATCTAATTAATATTGTTAAAAATTGAGAAAAGGAAGTTAACAAAATACGCAACTATCCGCAGAAGTTTTAAATTTACGAATAAGAAAGTTCGAACTAATTAAGATATTAATAAATTAAGTAGTTACAGTTTGATTATAGATTGATATACTTAGCGTGGTATCCACACACAAACATATATAATATAGACTTCCTTTCTTTCAAGTTGTACCTACATAAGTAGAGATTAGCTATATACATTTTTACGTATGTATCACAAATCTAACCTGTTCAATTATTAAAATATATTATGTAATCATATTGACGATCGACAAATGATAATATTAAAACATAACAAGAAACAGTAAACGATTAAATTTGTATACATATATATTAGACGCAAAGACCGAAACGCACAGTAAGCGAGAAAGCAACGGGTTGAAGCTCAGTTAGATTCATAATACAATATTCGTTCGTGACCCTTGGTAAAAACAGTATAATGAGTGCTGTCAAAATTTAAAAACCATAGACACAATTTGTGTTTCTAAAGCTGCGAAAAATTCCAACAAACACTTAAAATACTAAAAATCCTGTACAAAAATCTCTTCTTATGCTTTCTAGCCAAATTCTAAATTGATATTTAAAATAATCTATTTTAGTATAATGCTTTGACATTTGTTAGTTTCTAGTAGTGTTAATATGAAAAAAACTGAAAAATTTGGTTCATATATTTTAGAAGGGAGCCACGAATTCTTTGCATATTGTAAATAAATCTTTCTTTGAATAAAAACAGATGCCTAGACATGTTGATAACATTCATCTGGTTAAGTCATCTCCAAACCATCTGGTTTTACTGCAAATGAGGTATTAATTACATTTTAAATACGAATGCATACCCACCTTTAGGTTCAAATCTAATTACTTTTAAATTTAGTTACAAATCTAGTGACATCTAGCATTACATAAAACTATTAATAATCACACATAACCTCAAAATGTTTGTTTACATTTTTATCAAGGCGGTGATATCCGAAGATATGCGCAAAAATGAAGATGAGCGAAAAAGTGGTCGATAATCGACTCCCAAGCATTCATCAATATATTATACATTCTATCAAATAAGTAATCGAATGATTCCGAATGATAATTGGGGAATGATTCCGACCTGACTGAGCAAAAGTGCCCGAAATTCGACTCTTACGCATTCACCAACATTTAAATACATTCTATCCAATAAGTAATCGAAATGGTGAATGCGCTGAGCCTTAATAAACAAAAGCTCCAAGAACCAAGAACCATTCCCCTACTTATTGTGTAAAAGCCGTCGAAACAAAAAATTTGCGCAACACTGTTTCAGAATAACACATTCATACTATACTAGCTAAACCCGGCCACGCTTGGCTGTCGCTTAGTCTGATATGAAATGAACCTGAGTCTGATATGAGTTCCCGTATTCACGCATTATGATCGCGGCTTTGCCGCGCACAGCGATATCACCTAACAAAATTTCAAGAATATGGTTCCCGTTTTCCCGCAGTTCCATCTTCCCGCATTTTAAGCATAACATACTGTTGGGAGTAAATGCAACGTTGTGTCAAAAAGTTTTGATAAAATTACCGTTCGATCCAATGACAAAGTCTACACGAAGGGAGATTCCTCCTCGAATAAGCGATGACTTTTTGACCTTTGCGAATTTTAAGGAATAATTTCGCTCAGCATCCCTACCTCGACATTACGTTTCTATGGTTCGACGATGGGTTGCTCTCCAATCAGCTTTAACATGCAAACCAGCAAATAATAGAAAAATCTGTTCATACGAAGGCAATGCCCCGAAGTTCATTAAACTCATCAAAGTTGCTTGTCAAAATTCGATGTTATCGAACTCTCGTGCAGACGAGGTTACGAGAAGCCAAAAACCAATAAATCCATTAAAGGTAGGTCCATTAAAGGTCCATTTAAATCCATTAAAGGAGTAAATCTTTCGCTTGAGGAGAGCAATGAATGCGGGGTGCTCGTCCTTATTAAGAGGTTGTTTGTTCGAATTGAAATCGCCAGAAAATCCATTTTAAAAATCAGGCGCCAAAAGCACGAGTCATAAAAGAGCACGAAACATATTCCTCTCTCTTCCGTGTACCAAGTTTCTGTTCATCTTCTACATTCGATGGTCATGCACAAAAAATGTAAGGAGCTTTATTATTCTCGATGCAATCGCACAAAAAAGCAATGAAAGACATCTGCCTAGTACAAAAACCATAGCAAAAGTTAGGTCAGTACGAAATATGATGCTATTGCTTTCCATGTCACTTACTCCGATGCCTCTCTCTAACACATGAAAATACGAAACGATGTTATTTTTGTGCGTGTGACTTCAAACTTCCGCACACCTCGACTGCGTGCACGAAGGAGGGGCGTGTTATTACCTGGACTCCTTGGTTTGGCTGACGATCTTGGTTTTCGTTTCTACGTAGAATTCTCATCTACGTGTATAAAAAACTTGTGGACAAACAACGTTGCTTAAATTCGAAAACGCAAAGCTAATGTCTATAATAAAATATAGGACAAAAGGAAGACGTCGAATGCGCGCTGTATTCTACATTCTTTTTCCTCTTCTGATTCTCTCTCTAACGCACGCGAAGATGCATTGGTGACAGCAATCGGCAGTGCTCTTGCCTACCGCTGCGGGCTGCTCTGGACTCCCTGCTCCTCCCCTTTTTCGTTTAGCACGAAAACGCACATTTCTTGGTCGGCAGATCTCTATATGCAGATTTCGCTAACTCCATAACTTGTGTCCATACATCATAGATAATTTCATTGCTCGAATTATTTTAATAAAATGTGATTAAATAAAATGTATATTTGATTTACTTGTTTGGTCGTTTCTGAATTAATTAGCTGATGATTATTTGTTTAAATGATTGTTTTAATCATTTATCGATTCTGCGAGGCTATATCCAATATGCCGATAACAACGTTTTTGGGAAAAAATTTCTATGGGAATTAAAAAAAAAAGGTTTGTATTGAATTTGAAAGCCTGGAAACAAGTCATAGGACCAAACAATTATTAGGTCAGGAGAAATGTGATCAAAATCTGCTATTATGAAAGGAGGGACCCTATTCCTGTACCTTATGGGTAGAGAGAGAGGGAGAGAGAGAGAGAGAACCTTTCAATATACGGATGCTATAAATAACTGGAGATTCAAATGAGTATTCTGACTACAAAGAATTTTGATCCTAGCGAAAATTATCGGAGAATAAAAGGAGAAAGGAAGTTCCAAAGCTTCTAGTTGCACGAATCTTGTAGGAGATGAACGCATTGAACTATTAAACCTTATTTTCAAATAGATGAACGCAGTAAACCTAACAAATTCTTAAAGCAGTGTAGTGAATACGGTTAATTCTATTAATTCTCAATTTAGTGTAGCCTGCGTAAATCCCTGCATAAAGCACCCATAATACAGAATAGATCCAATAAAATATTTGTAAGAATGCTTGCACATATCATGACACTAATTCTACATTTTGGGTAAATAAACGTCATTGCGTGATTTAGCTCTTTGAGTTTAACAAATGTATACGTCCGACTATATACCGAGAATTTGAATTTAGGTTAAATAAAAGTGATGTCCATTATTAACAACAATTTTCATATTATAATGTAATAAAGGTAAGATTTATAGGTATAAATATCTTATGACTTAAACAAAGTAACAGAAAGTGCAAATGAAAGTAATCTATTTTATTGTGTAGAATTATGTTAGTGATAACAATGAAAAATTTAAATATAATAAGTTTAATAGGGTATTAGATATGGCCTGGATAAAATTATTATGACCAAATCAGATCCTTTATTTTATGGATAATGTTGATTTTATTTCACCCACCTATTTTCGAAAAATCGTTAAGCTTTCCACTCTTTATGTTTATAGCCTTCTCTTATTGGACGGTTTTACATCTAAAGGGGATAGCTCCTTAATAGTTCTTCGCTTGATCTTTACACAATGGGAGGAGTAACTTATGTTTTTAGTAGATTTTCGTCAACAAGATAATGCAATTTTAATATTTAAAATTTCTAACTGAACAAAGATGCTTTCTCAGTGGTCGTAGTAAAAAACTTCTTAAAATTTGCTAGAAGGTTCCTTTTCAAGCCACACGCAGCTATCGGACGTGCTACGCAATATGTCACTGTCCATTGCGACACACCAAGTGTCTCCCTGTAAACTAATTTTACATAAAAGGACCCACTCAATCAAGCATTCACCAGACGCATACGTGATGGGTCTTGTACTGATCATCTTCGAGTGAGCAAATTCGCACATTTCGATCAGCATAATTCTCTTTGAATGAGCAAGTCTATTTTGTTGAACATCGAGCAAAATTACAGTCTAGAATGAATCTGATTTTCATCAAAGTCAGTGAGGTTGTAAGCCCTTCTTGCTGCTTCCTTGGAGTGGAAGGAATGGGTACGACTATAGGCATACGTGGGGTGCGTGGACAGTGCTGCCAGATAGGTTTCTCGGGTGCCGTGTATCGATAATCTCTGCTGAGCTGATGAGCCAACCGTTTGGCGTCTCTCATCTTCTACTGTTGCCCTCTTCGTTTTCTTATCGAAGATATACAAGGAAGGAGTATGAAAGATTGACATGAGTGAGAGTGAAGAATTGAACATTAGATGATAGTGATAAGAGATCGTAAGGTTCAGCCGAAATTTGTGTTGAATTTTATTTAAATTTAAATAGAATAAGTGATTTGTTGCTGGCGCTTACTTAGAACAACATCAAATTCAAGAGTGCGACTTATCTAGTTCTTCAAAAATAAGTTTAAACACAATGGTGAATTATAACCTATCGAGTCGTGTGAGGTTCACACTCGTGAACGATCATAACAAGATCCAAAATGCGTCTAATAACGCTGGCTAAGTTGGGTCTTTTTATATGAAATTAGTTGAAACGAAGCAACTTCTGGTGGTCGGCTGGCCCATAAGAAGAACTTTTTTCCCCGTTGAGAATCTGTAGGAACAATTTGTCTCCTCGGCGAAAATCTATCCGAGCATAAAGTTTCTCCAATCAGAATAAAGTGCAAACGAACTCGAGAAAATCGCTACCCCTGTCAATGCAGAAGCCAGAGATTGAACAATAATGGTGAATTCAAATTGAAGAATGTAATGTAAATATTTGCGCATAGTCAAACAGTTAAAATTCATGTGTAATTGGAATTGCTATCGACGTCTTGTACAATGATGTACCAGGCTGCGAGTACTGCATTTTGATATGTATGAGTGAGTAAGCTCGCTTCCTTAATGAAATAATAATGATAAATGCGATTATATTTGAAATCCACGATGTCGGCGTAACCGCGCACGCCACGCTACTAGATAAATACCGAACCGTCCACACCAATGACACCTTCGCTTGCCCCGCAAGCCAAGCAGAAGCTCCCGGCGCTCCATATGGCTTGCCACTATCACCGACAGTGTCGCAAGACGTATTGTTGCCGCCGACCCCCGGTAAAGGATGGCTATATCCTGTCACTCGAGAAACTCATTGCCGACACGACTCCTCCGAGGCATCTTCGACGTCAGTGATTAACATCTGCGCGCTCCATCCGTATCCTCCGACATCACCAGATCGCCATTTTCAAATTGACATACCAGCTGTACGTTTCACGCATCACCTATTTAACAGCAGATTATTTCTACGTCAGTATATAACATTTTTTCTAATGTCAATTCTTTTGATACATTAGATCGCTAAATTTTATCTTCAAATTATTTTTACTATATAGAAGATATCCTAAACATTTTGTATTATAAATAGAATCAAACAAAACCTCTAAATAAAGAATCCACAACTTTCCAGGCGCAAAAGGAAGCCTGTAGGATTTACAAGTTGTTAAAGTTAAAGTTATTTGTATGTATGTGTTCAATTCTGTACACCATAATAATAAAGTAGCCCTCTAATTTATATACCAGAATTGAGCACTGATTAATAAAAATAAATCTAAGTTTATTTGATATTTTAAGATTTCATCTGAATTAAATATTCATCAAATTCTAATGGATTAAAAATATTTAATATCATTTGAGCAAAATTGCAAAAAACAAAACAATAGTTATTTGAACCATATGTTTATAATAAAATATAACTATATGTGTAAAAATTATTATTAAAGCGACATACAGTTGTAGTTACTAAATTTACCAACACATTATAACGTGCGTACTGAAATAGCATCTATAGTGTGATAAATTTATTGTGACATAAAATCACGTTCATATTGTTTTAGATTTTTAACTATATATTCTGATGATTAGTACCAGAAATCGAGTTTATCAGTTAATTGTTATTGTTATTGATTTATTGTTAATTATTTAATAAAGGGATTTACTAGTTAGTTTTCGACAGGTATGTTTCATTCAGCTCACGTCAATCTAACGGTAGACTCCAACAAGCTCATACACAAAAGAATGCTTGCCTCCTCGAAATTTATTGTTTTGTATTGCATTCTCCTATTCTTATATAATGGACTGAATTTGAAATAACCGGCGACTAGTGAAATTATATAAATAGAGTTTCACGTCCGAACATTTATGTATAG
>WYDF02039658.1:0-12495 GCA_009867245.2 Adranes taylori | reverse complement strand
TTGTTTTATTTCAACAAAATTTTATCATAAAAATCAAAAACTTTTTTGTAGTAAAATACATATTAAAAATATTTGGGAATTTAAATTTGTTGAATTATTTGATCATTCTTTGCTAAATTTATAAAAGGTTTAAAATTTTAAAAATTATAATTTTAATGTAAAGTTCAAACTCATTTTAATTTTTTTAGTTAATATATAATCTTTTGTAGTTATTAAATAATTTTCTAACAAATTTTCAAATTATTTTATCTATTTCTGATATTGTAAACTTTAAAATCAACCTCAACTGAAAGACTCTTGTCAAAGAATATACTCTTGTCCCGTTTTTATTCGTGTGAATCTACAACTTGTCTTTTAACTTTTCTACTATTATACTTTTTTAACAAAAATGAGTAAAACAAAAATGCTTAGGTACATATATGGTATATTAACTAAGCTCTTGCACTTATTCTTATATACAAGCAAAATGTATTTTAGATTTTACATTGTAATATAAGAGTTACAGCATCATTTTGTTTATTTCATACATTCAATGTTTTATTGTATAATCTTAAACAAAGGTAAACATTGTGTGTAAAGTATATTTAGCAATTATTACTACAACAAATTTCAAATTATAGTTTTATTTTTAAATACATTGGCAACTCTGTCTCTACCAGCAAAGAATCCAGCCATTTAAAAATTACAACCAAATTAAATATCAAGGTGAATCATCTTGCAAATAAATTTTTCATAGGATTTTTGTCAAGTTTCGCTTCTTTATATTCTTTGCTTATGTATACCGTGGGTTACGGTATTCCCCCAATTGTATCTTGCTGCTGTATACATAAGTTTCTGTAAGACATTGTCAAAATTAGAATAAAAAATTTTTTTTTAGGAATCGTGCTACAACAAAAATTCGTGTAAAGAAGTGTATTTGTTCTTATTGGTGAACCGTGTTATTTCAAAATCGGGTAAAAAAGGCCGTGTAAAAAAAGAGTTGGGTGTATTTGATGTTCAGAGTATTTGAATTTAATTTTATATATATTGATATTTTTGTATATTTAAGAAAATTCAATCGTACTCAAATTGGACTTTATCAACGTAATAATTGTTATAAGAAGTGGCGATAAAAGTGTAATAACCATTTATAACACATTCTTTAAGCTCATATTATTAGTATAAAAATGGTTAAGAATGTCACATGAAAAAAAGTGCCGATAAAACATATATAAAACTGTCGCATATCAGATACTACAAGCAAAATATTATTACCAAAGTATCAGGATTAACATTCCTGATAAAGTTAATTTGCATAATTAAAGTTGGTTACTAATAAAATAAATACGTTTGCGGTTTGCGTGGCTAGTCATGTTCATACTTGGATCAATTTAAGTATGTATTACTTACTTGTTGCACTTGATAAAAGATCTTTAAAAAACCATTATACAATTCACGTGCATGTACAAAAACTAGAAGAGTTTGTATACGCTACATTAACAAATCTTCAATGTAATACATACGTTTAGCTAGCACTATTTTTGAGCAAGTGTTAGGTTTTGTTAATTAAGTCTGATATGCAACATCGGTCATACTTGAACACTTTTATTACGCAGTACCTCCGCGATCTGAATTGAATAAAGCTGTACGAGCAGGATTTACGTATAAGCTACACAAGAAATAGCTTAGGGCGCCCACTTCCTTGGGGCCCCAAAAAAATATACTGCAGCATTATTTGTCCCAATGCCGCATGTCCGGAACGTCCCATACCTCTAACTGATTGACCGGTATTACCGGTAATTACCGAAATTTGTATTACCGAAATTACTGATAAATTTCGACAGCAAATGCTGGTTCCAAATTTCAGTAATTTTTAAAATTATTTCATTATTATTTTATAATAGAAATGGAACGTGTAAAGTATATAATTTCTTTTACTATAAATATGGGGATTTCCCTGTGTTGCTCCGCCACACTCGAGCATGCGCCGACCTTTGTAGTTCGAGTGAGCCGGCAGACGATACGATATTCCTGACCTTTTATTTAGTATTTGCAGTGTTTCTTTGATAATTTGATTGTTGACATTATTTTGGAAAGTGTTTTTGTGTCCTTACTGGAGTTAGATTTCAGGTAAGTGTAGTCGATACAAGTACGCACATAACCTAACTAATGCAAGAATATTTTCTACCGCATTTGATTTTTTTTACAATATTTTATAGTTATATTAAATATTCTGCCCACAGTTTGCAAGATGTCACCTAGAAGTTATAAAAGTGGAGCTCAAAAGAGGAAAAAGAAGCAGAGAGCTGAAGAAGAGCTTAGCAAGTTAACAAAATTAGAAAGTTTCTTAACAAAGATAGATGAGGGGCCTCATGAACCAAAAGCAATGAAGCAGGGGCCTCATGAACCTACCACAGTGAGTGAGTCACGGGATATTAATCCTATTCCTGATACAGAACCTGGTACACGTACGTCTAGTTGTACAGAATCTACTTCAACGAACGAAGCAAAAAATATTAAGATTTATAAACCAGAGAGTAGTACAAGCACAGATGAGTCAGCATCAAAAAACAAACAGAATCATGTTGGGCTATGGAGTAATTTAAGTAAAGATGATTTTATATTGGATATAAAAGGTCCGTCAGAATGTCAGCGCTCAAATGGCTCATTTGAAAAAATCAGAGAAGCTTTTTACAAACGAACACAGATATTGCACAAAAAGCTTGTTCTATCCCAAACCGGCTTATGGTGAAAAATATTTCAGAGATTGGTTAGTGTATTCGCCAGCAACTATCCATGTAACTACTATCCCCCATGGTTGTATACTGTTTCGTGTGTAAACCCCTTTCCAGTTCTTCTACACCATTATCATCCGATGGATTTTGTGATTGCTGCAACGCCTATTTAGTTCAAAGTCATGAAAACTCTGTAGACCATAGAACACCTTTGGTGTTCTATACCATATCTTCAAGAAAACGTGGCTCAATAATTGACTGCCAACTAGCAGAACAGATAAATAATAAACGGCAGTACTGGAAAAATGTTCTTGAACGAGTTGTGGCAATCATAATTATTATGGCTGAGCGTGGTTTACCTTTCAGAGGAGATAAGAAAACGTTTGATTCTCCTCACAACGGAGAATCAAATTTCCTTGGATTACTCGAACTTATACCGAAATTTGATCCTTTTCTAGCAAGCCATATAAAACAATTTGGGAATAAACGATCTGGTGTCACATCTTATTTTTCTAAAACAATATGTGATGAATTTATCAAAATTATGGCACATAAAGTAAGATACTCAATCTTGGATGATTTAAGAACTGCAGGGTACTTCAGTTTATCTGCAGATTCCACTTCAGACCGGTCCCATATTGATCAATTCACTGTTATTGTTAGGTATGTTTCACCAGATGATGGGCTCCCTATTGAACGTTTTCTAACTTTCATTGAGATGGGTAGCCACAGAGGGGAAAGTAAAATCTTACCAAAGACATTGAGGAAAGTAATCGGCCAGTAAGACGAGACATAGCTCATGTCTTTATTAGGTTTGGTTATCATGATGGTGGCAGTTTTCCCATGTTTGGGAAAATATCCTAGTAAAAGACATTTGCTATATATTATGGAAAGTAGTAGGATGGTGTTTTGTGGAATGTTTCTGAGAATTCGACGTGATAGTGTATCATTTCCAGGGGCAGGGTTTTGTGCCATCTTTTAAGGTTTCGAAGATCTCGTCTGTAGTAATAGGAAAGATGATGTCAGATTCTGGAAAATTGGGAATAGGTGAATGGCTGCTTGTAAAGCTATCAACGAGAGATTAGTGTCTGACAGAAAATTGCAGTGAATAAGGGGATTTTTTAGGTGAGATGTGGGATTTGATTTCTGTCTTGTTCTGTCTTGGAATTTCTGTCAGAATTTTTTACCATCTCGGTAAATGGGTTTCTAGATGGCTTCAATCCAACACTCTTCCTTGTACACAAGTATTTTGCGTCTAATTTGAGCATTGAGTCTGTTCCACTCAGTTTTCATTGATGGATACCTAACAGAAATTGTCGAGATTTTACTTTTGTCCCGGATCATGCTGACAATATTTGGGCCAAGTGGGTACCTATTTCGTTTTACTGATTTTATGTGAATACTCTCGGAAGCTGACTGAGTCCTGAATTAGGATTGATAGACTGACAACAGCTAAATCTATTTGATTTGGGTTACCCATTTCGATGTTATATGGAGTGTGTTGTGCTATTTTTTGTTGAAAATGTTACCAGTTGTCATTTTTAAAATCGCGAATTAGGATTCGTCTATGCGGGTGAGGTGAGGTTCAGTCAAAAGGAGACTTCACAAGCAGAGGGTAGTGGCTGAAGTTATGGAAGCTCCAGCAAAACATTCAGAATTGACATCTTGTATGACTTTTTCCGTGACCACAATATGGTCAATGATCGACATGCATGTGTGACCGAAAAATGTGTGTTTCGAATTCGTTGTGCGGAAAATTGTATGGGACATCTAGATAGAATATCCCCATTGACATTTGAATTGTGATGACCAAAATGTAGGTGGCGTGCTTTAAAATTCACTGATTCCCAAAAACTTTCTCTTTTGTACGCACTTCAAACTTTGCCTTTCTCCTCTACCCTCCCCCAGCTCTCATACATCTTTAGTTGTACGCAAACGAAATAATTTACAGTTTCCTTTGATTTGAATGGTATGTATCAGCGTTATGAATATTTTTCGAGATTTTACACGTGAGGTTGCCTGATAACTGCCTATATTATTTATCAGAATTTCAGAGCCAGGAGCTAACCGGGCCAAATATAAAGTAAATTAAAATGTAGCTATTCATAATGTAAATTTTAAGCATTTAGATTAGGAATCTAGGTTTAGTTATAGCATTTAGGATATTACATATTTTACATCATTATCCTGTATAACTTGATATTCTGATAGAACTTGTGTTGAGCTAATAAATGTTCCTTACAAAATACTTTATAATTCAAGAGAATTCAAAACTTATATTTTGTTGGATAGTGCAATAATTTTTCATTAGTAAGCACTCAAATTCCTCTAAATGTCATCCCAGGCTAAGATAATATCCGTGCAAAGTTTATATGCCTACAAGTGCGTGTAGGTTGAATGCATCATCATAGTACACGGATTCACGGAACAAGTAAAGCCTATGCAATAATCTTGTCCATAGTTGACTTACACTTTGTGCGTAATATATGCATCGTATTAATTATGGACGTTTTCAGCTAAGATACAAATGCTACTACTGAAATTAATGCTTATTGTTTGCGATTGTATAAGAGTACATTTCTTCTAGTACAGGTCCGGTTTGAAATTATTCTGCATATATAAAAAAGGTACTGGATTGTAGATCTCTAACAAGTTAACTTTAATTTCTACAATCATTTTATGAGTAATTTGATTCTTTTAATAAAACATCTTTTATAAGTGACTTGTTTGACCATTGGATGTGGTTTTCTAAAGTATGTATTCTATTTTTTATTGATAATTTTAATGGTTTCAGGTGCTATTGGGTACATATCTTATACGCTGTAATTAATTTAATGAAGCTGCGGCAAAGATAATAGCGAAAAGACCAAGACCTCAGAGATGACCAGAGACAAGACCAAAAACCAGAGATAGTACCAACTTCTATATTTTTGCATTACATTTTCAAAAATTCCTGGACGGATTTTTCACATACTAGATCTAAAGTACTACAACTAGATAACGTGAAAAGACACATTTTTGGGAATTTTGAAAACTTCCTAAAAATCATCTCTTTACAGATAATAGAATTTTGTTATGTTCTTCTGTGTGCGTCGCTGATTAAATGAAAAATGGCATATATTTTGGATTGCATATAGAATTTTTTTTCTGTTTATAATTTTTTTGAAGAAAAAAGTGAATTATGTCTTTGTTACACTGACTTTGAAATAAATGATCCACGTACATGCTTCACAATGAAACAGAGAAGAAGCAATTAACGGAGCTTTAATTCAAAAGAAATTAACAATCATAATTCTAAAAAAAAAAACAAACTTTATTTAATATCAGGATATGTATTGCTTTCTGAAAATTTTTTTAGTGGCCCTTTGTTTATGTCTCCCCGATATGGCAGGCTATTGTAAAATGGCCGGTATTGTAGTCCCAGTGCAGCTGGAGATAAGGTAAATAAAGAATTCAGAATGTTGAATTTTTCTCTTGGAATGGAAATTAGATTACCGTCTGCAGATTGTGGAAGCGGTCATGATGCGAACTGATGTGTGGATTTACAGTAAAACTTAAAATCTATAGACGAAGGCAAATAAAAGGCTGTCCAGACTCAGCGCTGCCTGGATTACAGTTTTTAACAAAAACGTCATTCGCAAAATCAAACCTCAGCTCGAAGAACTTCAAACAAAATATACTAAATCTATATAGACAGGCTGTGAAAAGATTCTAGTCACAGCTTTAGAAGGATCACCTAAAGAAGACCAAAATACGGTTAAACAGCTCTGGTTATCAATGGAAACGATCGACCTCATTCTGGTACGATAAAACATCCCGGGGTCTTGACAGCAGTATAGATCGGGAACTGTACCAATCGTTAAATCGGGAGATACACGCTGCTATGCCAGGGATAAAAGTAAAGATCTGATGAACGTTTGTATAGAAATTCCGAGTTACTCTGATACCAATAGCTCCAAAGGCCTGTTTAAGAAAATACATTCTATCACTCAAGAGTTCAAACCCCGCAATTGCGCAATTAAAGATCAAGGAGATTGTTTGATTATAGAACTAGACCAAATTGCATCGGTTTGGAAAGATTACTGTAATAATCTATGTGCTATTTGTAGGTACCTGGGGGTTTATGAGGAGGAACCAGATATACTGTTAGTTGAGGTAATAATAATTGCTATTGATAAATTAAAAGAATGTGAAGCAGTAGGAAACGATAGAATATCAGCAGAGGTCTGGCTGACTCAGAGGTCTGACTGACAAAGGAGCAGATAATATTGTACACACTGTGTCATAAGATTTGGAGAACAGGCTAGAGGACTGGTGAACTTTAATATTGCTTTCTCTACATTGGAATGGGTCAGCAATAACCTGTGAAACTACCGGCTGATAGCCCTGATATCACGTTCGAGCAAGATTATGTTTTACAGTTTACAAGCGAAACTACAAACCTTCCTGCTACATCAAATAGCTCTGGAACAAGCCGGATTCTAGAAAGGACGGGGTACTCGAGAACAAAATTTTAATGCGAGGGCCGGGAATACTCGGTACCAATGTATCTGTACTTTTGCAGGCGGTCGTTAAAATTACTTAACACATTATCTGAAAATGTTGCATTAGAAAAGACGTTCGTCAAGGATGCATACTTTTAACTCTACTGTACAACATCTATAGCGATATATGATACGACGCACTTTAAAGCGCAAACCTCAAATCTTCGATATGCGGATGATACTCTTCTGAAAGCTAACAGCACCGAAGGCTTTTATAGCTTTTTCAAAGGCTGGAAGGGAAGACGTAATCCGAGACTATGTGATTCAAAATTAATGCCAAGAAGACAAAAGTCATTATAGTAGGGCGAGATAATAAAAATCTCAGTCTAACTACAAAAGACAAACTACAAAAATAGGGAAGTCGTCGACAAATTTGTGTATTTAGGGTCCGTACTCCATAAGTCCCGCTCTTGCGATTTGGAAATAAGACAACAAATTGAAATTGCCCGGTCGACTAGGAAAATGAAGATGAGTCCTGTAAGCGCACTAGTCTTTCCCAGATTTTCGTACGCTTCAGGGACGTGGGTTCTAACGACAGGAGAAGAATCGATGCATTTGAAATGTGGTCCTGGCGCAGAATGCCGCGAGTTCCCTGGACGGCTAGAAGAACAAATGTTTTCATCTTAAATTAGGTCAAATTCGTACAACATATGGACGAATTTTGAAATTTTTCAGACACATTTCTCGACATGACAACATGGTAAAACTTGTTTTTCGGGAAAGATCTGAAGGGACAAGGAAACGGGGCCAATCCCCAACTCGGTGGACCGCTGTCATTTCGAAACAAACAGTAGTAGGAATCGACTAAAGCTGGAAATCAATGGTTAAACGAATAATTCAGAGATTAGGAGCTTGCTCTAGTCAACGTCAACATCCACTGTAGTCACTACCCGTTGGTCACAACATTGAATGAAGAAGAAGATAGAAGTTTCACTGTCTCTGATAATACCATCTTCTTACCACTGGGGCGTGTTCTCTTATTACGTAAAATTAAATGATTTTATTTCTCTGCTTATAAAACAAAGAATTGTATGTTGGATTGTTATAGGATAATTATATGTTGGATAATTAATTCAATTAATTAATGAACATAGTAAGTAATCTTAATATAACATAAATTGACAAATTTAACTCAATTCTTCAAATATAACTTAACAAATCAAGAAATCAATTTAATAACAATTAATTAACAAGTACTATAAAAATAAACTGGGAAATAAAAATTTAATCCACTTAAATAAAATCTCAAATGGCGCGAATACATCTAAACGTATAAACATGCCGACTTAAGGCGCGCGAAAGAATCAAAGCTCATCGCTTATATAATGTTTTGCCCCTACTATACGAAAATACCGGCGACCTGACGGTATCCTTTGCAATAAATATGCGTATGTGTCTATATTACAGATGGGGAATATTTTCGCATTTTTCGCATGTGGCTTTTGCGAAATCTATTATTAGTATTATTATTATTAATCGAAAAGTTTTTGAACGTTTATTTCACTCACCATATTTTCAACAATCTGTTTAGCTTCTCACCCATTTGTGGTTTCGACCGACGGGTGGTCTTATCTGTCATTATCTATTTCTACCTTTGCAGGGGGATTGAATTTACCAGATGCAAAGAGTAACTTAGGCGTTCCTAAGATTTTGGTCGCGTAAGTCTACTTCCCAGCACCGTTTATATGCACCCACCACTTATGCATTCGTCAACAAAATAACGCAATTTTGATCTTTAGAGATCAGGAAGAAAATTTCTATTTGCCATAGTTCAAAACTTCGTCATACTTTTAACAGAAGTTTCCTTCAAACCGGCGAGTCACGCAAACTGCTACTGTCAGCCTACCATCAGAATCAACTACTCGCCAGAGAATTTCATATAAAATATAGCATTAGGAATGCAATTTGGGAATTTGTCTTCGCATGTGACGTGAGATGAACTAATTATCTTATGTTCTTCTGGGTGCATTTGGATGAATTCTTTTAGTAGAACTTCTGCCACCATAGATTTCGTTGATTAAACTGATCGATCTTTTATTTTTTATCATCATATGATCTTTGTCTTTTCTAGGAATCATAATAATATGCGCTGTTTTCCAGACAATTGAAAAAGGGCCCAACTCCATGATATCACATATTCTATTATGTAATTGGATTATGGCTATATCCCGCAGAATTTTCATTGCTCTGTTCTGGATATCATCCGGTCCTGGAGCTTTGTGGCTTTCAAGTTTATTGATAACTGATTTTGTTATTTTGTTTGCTTTATACTACGAATATAGATGATAGGATAGGCTCAGTTATGCTTACGTTATTATGCTTATAGAATAATGTTTCCACTTTTTTAGTGATTTCACTATTGGTTTTTTGATTGTATACGAATTCCGTCTTTAGTTCAATGCCCATTTCCTCGGATTTTTCTTGATTATTAAATATTAGTTGCCCACTTATATAGATAATGATGCAATGTTGCCGCCTCAAATATGGGCTCGCTTGACGGCTTCTGGGGAAACTACAAACCCTTGCGTGTAATTCAATTCTAGATTTAATCAAAGTTTTTACAAGACTACAAAACTTCTTTATGTTTATTTATTAGAGCATTAAAGACCGAATGAGAATTTCAGATCTTTCTGCTCTTTAGAGCATTTTAGACCGATTTTTATATTATACTTCAAAGTAGTGACGAACTATTAAGATTAAAAGATTCAGAGACCTGACAGACAGATTCAGAGACCAGAAAATTCAAAGACCATTTGGGAACATCCAAGCGTTGTACATATTTTTTGATTTCTTGACCCAAAGCTGGGAAGGCTCAAAACTGTAACGCCTGTAGTTGTGAAGTCAAGATTAAAAGCCAGTCAAAAAATATCATGAGAATATTAGTAATTCTGCAAACCATAATAAGATTAGTGATACAAGAAATAGCGCCAGGAAACTGTATAAGCTTATGTTGTCTTATGATTTTTTCGATTCTAGTAGGATTTTGGAATCAAGTACTTATTTTTATTGATCGGGTACAGAGGTACTGCATGATTCAAGTATAAATTTCCACGATGCTGCCATGGATCTGAAATTTCTCAGAAATCATTTTTATAATTAAAGAGAAGCTTTGGTAACTGCATCTCTAAAACTTGGGCTTAGGCTTTGTCAAGAATGGGAGGTTGAAATCGAAAGACGATCAAGACAAAAAAAAGAATAGCTGGTAAAATAGCGAGGTATGCCAGTTTAACAGTTAAACAAGAAATTGCAAGAGTAATGAAGAGAACAATTGATGATCTTTACATGGCAGTGGACGAAATGTTCACTCGTTTACATGGCATTGGCGAGATTTGCTTTTCATTTGACGTTGAAGGACTGTGTTATAGCGTTAACAGTGACTTCCTACAAACAAAATGCAAGTATACGAAGAAATTTTGCGGATTAAAATGTTATTGCAATCCAGACTAACAGTAAAATGTATAGACCTGAAGAAACTCTTCAATTTATTGTGCAATATAGATATAGAGAGCGTCTTTCCTAATCGTCCTATTCCGAATCAAATAGTGGTGACTATCTCAGATTCCACAACCAGCTGTAAGAGATCTTTTACAAAATTGTATTTAATTTTGAATTACCGGAATGCCTCTATGGGTGAAGCGTTGAAGGAGAAGAATGTGATAAAACAGAAACGTACAGTTTTAATAATCATATGAACATATTGCTACTGTAATTATAAAACATTTTTCAATATTTGATGAAATGTTGCAGTGATGTGGGGTATTCACATTCAAGTAGAATAAAAAGCCATTAAAGGCATTGTGTATTCTGAATTAGATAATTTAAAGTTTATGTTAAGACCAATAACCTTTATACTAGATGTTTTTGAGCATTGTAAGAAAGATAAGAACAAAGTGTTAACAAGAACAAATTGTATCAACAAAGATGTTTCATTGTGTAAACATTTTATTAAAGTATAATAACACTATCACGTTCAACAAAAAAGAAAAATTTTACTTGATAGTTGAATTGGTTAATATTTTAGGATAAGAAATTGTTAGAGGATCCAATCTTCAAGAATAACCTCCTTTTAAATTAAAAAAATATTCAAAATTTCAAATCCAAATCAACGAATAAAACAACTTGGTTAGATTTGGTTTCCATTTGTAAAACAGGAAATCTATCCCTCACAAAGTCCGACAAAGGTAATTCCTTAGTTACATTCAGGAATTCATATTGTTCACATGGTGGAAACTCATTGAATAATGAACAGCTTATCTTGTGATCTTAAAAATGACCCTTCACTGAAATACCGTAGAGAAATTAATTCGATTTTAAAACTTAAACCAGATACTTTACAAGACTGTTTGTTGAAGATACCAACTTCATTTGTTATTCAAAAGCTTTACGTTATACCAAAGGTGCACAAAATTCCTTACCTAAATAATCTACCATCGGACCTTACACAACTACCTTTCAGATCCATTGTTAGTTCGGTAAATAGTTTAACCTACAATTTAAGTAAATGGCTTAAGAGAAAACAAAAAAGCATTATCAATTTTGAAAAAGATTGTAGCATAAAAAACTCAATCTAGTTGGTCAATGATTTAAATAACATTCAGTTTAGGAACACATATATTATGCTTTCACTTGATTTATGTAACTTGTTCCTTTTTGAATAGTAACTGGTCGGATTCAGGAGCTAAAGTAGTATTAGACTTGTTACAGTTTAAATCAAAATTCCTTCCAAATTAATAATCATATTTATAAACAAAAAACAGGACTAGCCATTGGCTCCTGTCTATGTCCGTTCTAGTTGAAGTGTATATCAACCATCTAGAAAACAATATCTTCCAATCCGATCATACAATTATTAAAAACATAATATATTACATTAGTAGATGCCATTTTTATTATCCTAGAAGGCAACTACCAGATATTATTAAAATTAACAATATTTTAATAACGCCAATCCCAAAATAAAGTACACACATCAATTATCAATGAATAATTCGTCACCTTTTTTGGATATTTCAATCACAATTGTTGAAAACAATTTGAAATTTAGAAATTTATAAGAAAAATACTTTCAGTGATAATCTAATACCGTTTGAATCCAACGTTGCTTGGGCTTACTAATATGCAGCTTTTAATTCAATTGCCAAAATGAATTACCAAATGAATTGGGAGTACCAAAACATATGATTATTTTGCTTAAAAATCTCTACGACAACAGTTGCGGGAAGGTGAAAGTCAACAAC